>JAVSBU010000041.1:1143679-1154939 GCA_033118015.1 Loricariichthys derbyi
GAGGATATGGAAGTAGTTGGTGTGAGGACAGAGGATGCTGAGGACAGAGTGAGGTGGAGGAGGATGACTCGCTGTGGAGACCCCTGAAAATGGCAAAGCCCGAAGAAGAAGAAGAAGAAGGGAGAAATGCAAATCTTCTGGCCATCTTTGCTCATCAAAGATTCAGCATTTCCTGGATGCTGCTCATGTGCGAAATCATGATTACGATCACCTGTTGACGTCATCTGCGTAAAATCGTATCATTATTTAGTTTACATTCGTTACTATCTAAATGGCGCCTGTCCAAATTTTTTTTATGTGTTGCAGTAAAATGTGAGAGCAGATCTTTATTGAGAAATGAAATGAAGACCCGACAAAACATGAAATACCTTGGGTTCATACTGTGTGCAATGAAATCAAAACCCTGTGTTTTGGGTTATAATACAATCTTACAAGTCAAACAATGTGAATTTAGGATCCATGGATCCAACACTGGCAGCTCAGTAGGAGTGAGATTTGAACCCTTAACTATAGTCCATACTGTGCAGACTTGCACTCGTTTTCTGTGCTTGTGCTTCTTCTCTTGATCACGGTCATGGGTGAAGACCTGAAGCCTACCCTGAAATTCACCAGGCAGAGTTACACTTTGGACAGGGTGCCAGTCCCATCTGGGATTTGAACCCAGGCCTTCAGGTCCTGCCCGTTCCAGCAGCTGACTCTTACCACTGAGAAACCAGAGCTGTTGTGGTAAAGCAGCTCCAACAAACGAAATGCGGCAATTTAATTACCGCGTTTGTCCATCATAAATATAATAGCGTGATTAGGATCGCAAACTTGTTGAGCAAAACAAAATCCTGGAACAATTAAACGAGAATGCATTTTTAATGGCTTTGTTATCAGTTAATGCACGACAAACAATACCCACAACCCCACCAGCAGGAAATGACAGCGGGGGGACTTACTCCAAGGTCATCTGAGTGACTACGTCCAGTGAAGTGTATCCACTTTCCATGAAAAGCTCGGTGTATCGACCCATTTTTATGGCATCTAACCATTCCCCCACAGAGCTGAACACGCAGAGCTCTGTGCTGCCGTGCTCCACTAATAAATTGGACACCCTGTGGGAAAGACAAATGGAGCATTGAACAAATGGAGGCATAAATCTAACATTAGAGTGCTAGCCATAAACCGTACAGTACAGATGAAGACAGGCCTTTTAACATATGAATAGAGAGACAGAACTGTGCAAATAAACAATATAATATTGGGTCTAATTCAGAAATTCAATTATATAAAACACACTTGCTCTTTTATGGTCTTCATTTGTCTTTTATATAATTATATATTGTGTATTTTGTGCTTTGTCTGTAATTCATATGTTGGCTATAAATCCTCTGTATTATGTGAGAGTCTGTGTGTTAAAATATTTGGCCAATAAATCTGATTCTGATATAAGGAACAAATAATCACACTCATCATCCTACTACTGGAATCAATATTCAATATTCAATATACAATATTCAAGATCTGTTACCTCTACACCAAAGGAGCTGATTTGCAAGATTATATGCATGAGCCACAAAACAAATTCCCTTACCCAAAATCAATTTCTTATTAAATATAACATAATTCCATAACACAATTACAGATAATAGGTTCCAGCATGAAGGCGAAAAAAATACCAAGCGGTTCGCAATGCAGAAAATATATTTGATACCATGTAATCACCCTAATTGGAAGTCATTTGTATGCTGTCACTTCCGCTTAACTCGGCATTAAATCATCAAGCACCCGAGCTTATTTGTTTCGACTGTCATTAAATCTTGATTTTCTGTGTCAGCCATGTAACAAGGACTGTTAACGCTGCATTATCAGCGCTTTGCAGCCATGACGGTTTCATCCTGGCAGACAGGGATGATAAAATACCACAATTAGCTTTACTTTAAAAATAGCTGAACGGCGGCCTTTAAACCAAACTATACAGCGAATGCTGAGAAGGTGACATACAGAGCAATTTAGAATAGAGTAGTGCAAGAGACAGACGAACATGAAGGCTAATGACCTTTAAAAAGGCCTGTTGAGTGTGAAATCATTAAGCATCTATGTGGCAGGATATATAAACTCCAGCAGCACTGCTGTGTCTGATCCATTCGTACCAGCTATCAAAGTATGTGGAGAAACAAAACAACTACTCTGTAGAACTACAAAGACCACTAAAACAAATAAATAGTAGGCAGAATTTCAACAAAAAATAGAGGATGTCTACTCTTTCCCACTGATCTTCAATCAATTATCTTCATTCATTCTTTATCTTAGCGTTTTCAGCTTGTCCTCCTTTTTTACGGCCATGCTTCTTTGTAAAATAGTTCAAGCTCAGTCAGATTGGATGCAGAACGTCTGTGAAGAGCCATATCCAAGTCTTGCCACATATTCTCAATGGGATTTAGATCTAGACTTTGACTGAGCCACTCTAACACAAAAATATGCTTTGATCTAAAACAATCCATTGTAGCTCTGGCTGTATGTTTAGGGTCATTGTCCTGCTGGAAGATGAACCTCCACTCAAGTCTCAAGTCTTTTGCAATCCTCCTCCCTGTATTTAGGTCCTTCCATCTCCTCATCAACTCTGACCAGCTTCCCTGTCCCTGCTGAATTAAAGCAGCCCCACAGCGAGATGCTGCCACCACCATGTTTCACAGTGGGGATGGTGTGGTACAGTGTTAGCTTTCTAGCACACACAGTGTTTTACATTTAAGGCCAAAGAGTTCAACCAGAGCAGCTTCTTCCACATGTTTGCTGTGTCCCCTACATGACTTGTGGCCAAACTGCAAGTGGGATTTCTTATGGTCTGCTTTCTTCATAAAGGCCAGATTTGTGAAGTACACAACTAATACAAATGAAATATTTGGTACAGATCAAAATGAATGACTGATTGTGTGGCACCTGTTGGAGGGATTTACAAGGCTCTTCAGGCTGCTTGGGTTGCGGATGAGTTTGTCCAGTAGACTCACTATCTCGTCAAACTTGGGCCGGCTGTTCCTGTCCTGCTGCCAGCAGTCCATCATGAGGTGGTAGAGAGCAGTGGGACAGTCCATTGGACCTGGGAGCCTGTAGCTCTCCTCTACAGCCTTTATCACCTGATATATGAACATATTGATACATTATATGAATATTTACTTATCTAAAACCATATAATATGTTGGTGCAATTAATTATATCACAATGTTCTGATATATCTAACAATCGCAGCTTCTTTCTTATAACCATCCTCACAAAGCCATGTTAAAACTTCCACTTGGAAAGCTCTATTTGACCATGTGTGCTCTGTCCCATAGTGGCTCAGATTCTGACTTTGCTGGTATTGGTTTAAATCCAAAGACTGCCCAATTTTGAGCCCAGAGCAAAGCCCTTATTCCTCAGCTTCTTAATTATATGGCTATAAAGTTATAGGGGGTGGCTGTTCATCCAGAGCTTTGTAAAGCAAGTTAACATGCTGCATGTGTGTGACTGAAAACAGCTCTATCACAGCCCTAAGCTCCATCCCAGTCCCTACAACTGAGCCAGTCTCGTTTGTATAGTACCCAACAGCCTGAGAAACTGAGGGCCTGGCACTTGCAGGGCCAAGCTGGACGAATTACAAAGTTATACCTTGCTAAAGGCTACCAATTCCAGCACTCACTCAGGGATACGGAAGCCACAAACCAACTATGCTATTCTGTTTCATTTAACAGCTTTGAAGAGATTGGGTTTCTTAGTTATGGAGTTGCAATCCCCAGTTTCCTCTGTGACATCTGGTAAACCAACCTCAGGTCATGCTAAGTCTCTCTTATTTGTCTATTAATGTTTACTGGTAGATGCTTTGTTCTAGACAAAGACATAAAGGACTATCAAGACCATCAGCAGCAAGTTCAAAGGCCAGGGTCTGTCATGGTATGGGGTTTTGTCAGTGCCCTTGGCAAAAGTTAATTACATTTTTGTGATAGGATGATTCATGCAGAAAAGTACATTGAGATTTTAAAGCAACATAAGCTACCTTCAAGAATGAATCTTTTCCAAGGATGTCTATGCATCTTTTAACAAGACAATGCAAAACCACCTGCTGCACACACTACACAGCCATGACTTTGATCCGCATTACGGATCCATAATAAAAAAATGTGTGGAGAATTCTGACGTTGACCCCATACTGTTGCACATCTTAAGATGTTTCCAGACACAAAATAACACCCATAGGTTCCTCTGAATACTTCCCTCCCATCCCAAAAGCATACAAGTACACAGACTGCCCTGTGATTGGGAGATACTGAATGGAGCAGCTGTACATGCAAAGCTCACAAAGCTCTGTATCATGCAGTATTGTGCAGTACGATACTCTCCTGCTTATGCTGCTTATCTGGGCAGCAGCACATTGAGCTCACCGGTGGACTAAGCATTTTTGTTTTTGTTTTTCACTTTCAATACATTATTTAACAAACTACAGAGATACATTACAACACTTGATTATAAAATAAGCTTTGTGATAATGATTTGGCCTGATTGGAGATTTTAAGCCTGTTGGTAAGGTCGACTCTGTTATGATACAGTATAGACTAAACTCCACATTCAACTTATTACTCCCTATTATAAATCAGGTAGCACCTGTATAATGCACATAATACCTTATACAATTAGGATCTTCTGGGGATCTGGAATGGATCACTGAGTCAAACTGACCAATTCACTGTTCTACTCGACTTGTCAACACAACTCCAGCAGGTGCTGTGAAATCTCCACCAGATTAGCTGCTCTGTATTTAGTAGAGCTCACTCTTATATTTTCTGGACTTTGTACTTTGGGCTCGCTGGATAAAGTCTGGGTAATGTCCGACATGTTTGCATCGGACATTTGAGTTCACACATACAGCCAACGTGGGAGATATTTAGAAACTGTCTGGGTTACTGTGATCTATCTTGCTAATTTGGAACTTGCTTTGCAGAACTATATGAATTGCAGTTAGACTTGCAGATTGTAATAGCTAAAAGGGTTAAAATAGAACTCACTGCAACAATCCGTGCTTAGACTGACTTAATAAATAAAACCGAGCACTCTGTTACACCGAGATGAGGCATGAGAACTGAAGTGAGTGGTCTACTGGCATGTTTTGTTGATTTTGGGTTCAGGAGGAGGTAACGCTGCATTGCGATGCCCACAACTCCTCTCTCTCAGCCTCCAACAAAACTCCCTCACTGCAAAAAAAAAAATCAGAAGAGCAGCTCTGAAAGCAACCCCCGACAGCAATGTCTGGCAGAGGAAGAAGAAAGAGCAAGAGAGAGTAAGTGAGGGAAAGTCAGTGAGAGACATGAGGAGAGTTGAAGAGAGAGGGAGAGCATAGCTGAGCAAGAGATCTGAGGCAGCCCTCATGAAGGCATTAAATAAAACATCAAATAACTTTCTCTTTCCCAAGCGTGTGAAACAGATTAATGATGGAGGGGAGAAGAGGATCTGAAGCGCGAATGAAGCCATCACTGGCAGGCTAGGAGGGGGGAAAAAAGGTCAGTTCTGCTTGACAAAAACATGACTGGAAATTGCACCTCCTTCAGGGACATGAAGCAGGTCCTGTGTTCTCCTTTTCAAAGCTGCCCACACAAACCTGGGCATGATACACTGGGAAAACTGCCATACGACACACATTCACATAGCAGAAGATAAAAGCAATAGAAGCCTATTGCAACATCCAATTAAAATAAAGTAATTGAGAACGAATAAAAATGGGTCATCTACAGCTTTGGAATTCACACACAGTGTCTAAAGCAGAGCCATTAAAAACGGATCTCTGATTCCAGGAATTGAAAGTCTCACACGGTCGTCTCAAAGTTCACCAAGTTCACTGCAGTCAGAACTCCAGCTTGTTTCCTACATTGCATCTCTAGCTGAACTCTTCATAGATAAAGTCTTTGACTAGTCCACTGAAACTGCAGCTCCTGCATATGATATGCGCCCCTCGCCAACACTGCTGTCAATCAAACTCACATCACTTGGAATGTTCAAAAATATCTGTTTTGCCCATTAATTGGCACCTTTAAATACAATATATAGACAAAAAAAAATTACACCCAAAACATGGGTAGACCAGACCAAGACACTGAGTCCAACTAAAGACTCAGAAAGAAGAATAAGTTAGGGGAAACATTGGTTTTAAGTAGTAACCCTGTTATTTTAGTTTGATCGCCTTTTTCATTCACAAATTCCGAGCTATGGAATAAACTCCCACTGTTTGTTCACAATTCAGATAGTCTACTAATCTTTGATTAGACTTAGAATGGGATGCTTGGCTTGGATCCTTGGGTCTTGAGTCCAAGGTCACATCTGTCTTATTAAGCCTTGGTTGTTGGCTAGCCTGGCATTGGGTCCCTTTGATCCTAAATTGCCCATCTTTATGTTAAATTGAGGGCAGAGCCATAGGGGGGTCATGATCAATGAGACTTGTGGTGATCTGTGATGTTGGATGCTGTCTCCCTGTCTCTCTTATGCATTCACAAGTTTGTTGGTTGCTGGAGAGATGGGATGCTGATGTCTCATGTGATCCCTCTTGGCTGTGTTTCCTTCTGATTCTTCACTTTATAAAAACCTTTTAGCTATGCTGCCATAGTTACTGCTGTTGGAGTCTCATGCTGCACTTAATGGTACAAATTTTTAATTTTTTGTCAACAGATTTTGTACTTTTAACAATAACTAGCTACATTTCCTCTTTTCTCTCTGAGCCCGTGTTCCAGTAGCTCGTGCTGTGGTGTTTATCCATCCTGGTCCCACACCAAGATGCTCTTCTGTCTCGTCTCCACCCAAACAGTTCCTAACCATCAGCCCACCACACTCAGACTGCTGAGAACAGTGACTCTCTCCCTCCTTCAGTCAGATGGGGAGGTCGTGGCCTGAGATTTTCCCACTGGGGTCACAGGATTTAAGAATGACTTTATGTACATAATTACGGCTATTTATAATTTCTGGATGGTTTTTGTTTGTTTAAGGTATTTCTGTAAATCTACTGGTTGTTACCTATACCTTTAAGGAGGATGGGCCCCTTTTTGAGTCTAGGTCCTCTCAAGGTTTCTTCCTATTAACGTTTAGGGAGTTTTTCCTTGCCTCTGTTGCTCAAATAGGGAATAACAGAAGTTGTAAAAGCTACTATCAGATAATGCTCCATTGTAAAAAGTGCTATACAAATAAATTTGACTTTGACTTTGTACATGAATTTGGAAAAAGACATTCGAAATGATTTCCTTAGGCACTGTAAACGGTAAATTGAACTCTTAAGTACGCGATGTGTATTATGGGGTGGAGAAACTAATTAATGCAATGTAGCGAATAATATTATGTGAATGTGAATTTCTGCTCTTGTTAATACAGATACAAACTGTAAATGGATGGAAAATCTCAGAATGTATTACGAACATCGAACAGACACTTACATCTTGATTGCTCATCTCCCAGTACGGTCTTTCACCGTATGACATCACCTCCCACATGACGATCCCGTAGCTCCACACATCGCTGGCTGAAGTGAACTTCCTGTAAGCGATAGCCTCGGGTGCTGTCCACCTAATGGGAATCTTTCCTCCCTGAGTGGCAGAAAGGATTGCATCAGAAACCTTTCTTGTCAAATCATATTTATGTTTATGAACACTTATCATGGCCTATTTACAGCTAGGAAAGTGTTGAGTGAGTAAATATGGTGACAGGAAGAATACGCCATTCCTGCAGAGCCTCTCATAACCTATTAGTGAAGCACATCTCAATTTGCTGCTTCTTAAGTCAGCTCACATAAACACGCACTACGGTGCCATGCCAAGGTGGAAAGGATGAAAAAGGAAATAATAATCAGCCAACACCAATTACAGCAGCTGATGCTGAGCTACTAATTATCTCCATTTCAAAGGCAGCATCATTTAGCTCTGTGTTTATTAATAGATACTTCAGTTGGGATATTAAAGCCCTGCTGCAGACCTGAACAGCAATAAACAAATCAAAACATTCAATTCCTGCTATTATGTCTTCCTGTATTTTACTCTTATACACTCAAAAAAATTGAAAGGTACATAAGCTGGAACCATTCTGCTATTTTTCACATCAAAAGCCAGATCCTGGAGGACAGTGGATCAGATGCTAAAGGTCTGCACTACTAATTGAAGGGCTGTGAGTTCAAATCCTTTCTATGCCAAGCAGCTGCTGTTGGACCCTTGAGCGAGGTCCTTAACCTTCAAAATGCTCTTGGGGTAAAACCAAGAGCCAGTGATGTCAAGAACCTGGATGGCACCATTTGTCTACATCACAACAACTCAACGGACTCAAGTTACTTTAATGATGGTTTTTGAGATTATAGTTTTAATTTTTGTAAATATTGTGCAACTAGAAGTAACATAAATTAATAATCTGTATAGAACCTACACTGCTAATGCTAATGAACATGGCAAGCTGTTCTGAGGACGACTCACAAATCACTGATGTTTCACCAACAACCACTGCAGGTTTGTAATCTTTATATTCACATACACTGCCTGGTCCAAAAAATGGTCCCCACCTGTGGGGGCGGAGCTATGATCTGGGGTTGCCGCTGCAGTACTAGGTCAGGTTTTGGTTCAGTTTTGAGCCCAAAAAAATGAGGTCAGCTGATGCCTGCATATACTGAACCACCAGGTTATTCCATCAATGGATTTTTCTTCTCTGATGACACGGACATATTCCAAGATGATTCAATACCAGGAGCTCAAATGGGGCTCACATTGTACGAAGTTGGTTCAGGGAACGTGAGACATCATTTTCACACATGGATTGGCCACCACAGAGTCCAGACCTGAACCCCATTGAGAATCTTTGGGATGTTCTGGAGAAGGCAGTGGGTCCAAATCTCCATCATCAATACAAGATCTTGGGGAAAAATTCAGGCAACTCTGGTCAGAAATAAATGTTGGGACATCGCTTGTGGAAATGACACCACAGTGACTGCTGCTGTAATCAAAGCTCAAGGTGGCCCAATGGAATATTAGAGTGTGTAACCTTTTTTTTTGTAGATTCTTTCAGTTAGAAGTAAGGGAAGTCAAACTAATAAACATGAGGACTGATCTCTTCAAAGACCAACTCCAGGAACTTGGTGGAAAAAATATAAGAGAGGAAAAGGTAGCCATACTGAACAGCATTGTGTTAAAGGCTGCTCTGTTCTGACACAGACGGATCTGAAGTTCTGGTTAATAGTGTGGAGGTCAGCGGGTTAGCATGCCAGTGTGAAGCAGCACATACGCGGGTGGTGTACGCTGCCTCTGGGTCGTCTTCCAGCACTCGAGAAAGGCCGAAGTCGGACACCTTACACACCAGGTTGCTGTTGACCAGGATGTTGCGGGCGGCCAGGTCACGGTGCACGTAGCCCATGTCGGAGAGGTAGCGCATGCCCGAGGCGATGCCACGCAGCATGCCGACCAGCTGGATCACTGTGAACTGCCCATCATTTTTCTACAAGACGAGACATGGAGATAAAGGTGATCACAACACAAGATACTCATACTACTGACTATGAAAGCAATGTTCCTGTTGTGCTGTAAATTCTACAGTATCAGAGCTTTTATAGTCTTGCTCTTTACAACAAATACTGTACCTATAATCGGCATGTACCTCATTATGAATACTTGGTTGACAGATGCCCTTTACTGATTGATGTACTTTTTTTAAGGTTCGTTTTTTATTACACTTCTACCTGGTTCACCTCTGTGATATATTAGACCATCATCATCATCTTCAAGATCCCTGACTGAGTTCCAAAACCAAAGAACCCATTTCTGCATAATTAAAACAACCCAAGAATATCACAGAACCTTCTCCAGCTTGAGCCACACTTGCACGCAGTCCTCATTTTAAGCTTCCTTAGGTTTACGAGGAACATGATGCTTATCAATTCACATACAGGCAGGAGTGAGATCCACCTGACCACATAGCACATTTCCAGTCATGAACAGCCAATGGTTGTGTCTTTTCCACCATTGTAACTGGGCAACTTGGTGTGCAGAAGTGTGCAAACGCCTCTTCCGAGTCACTGTGCTCCATATGTTCATGGTATGCTCTTCCCTGTGGAGTGTTCTTTCAGAAATTTGTTGTGAAGGACCTGTGTAGATTTCTAGAAGCAATTCCTTCCTGGAAGCACAATTTATTCACAATCCATGAAACACCCCAGACTTCACTGTCCATCTGTTTTGTCTGTATGACCGTACGCTTTAATACCTTCATACTATGGCCTTTTGCAAGTCCTAATGCAATCACTTATTTCTGCCAATCATTACCATCTGCTTTGCAACCCATTTTCCACACATTGAACAAGACATTAACGGCACTGTACCACCCTTTCTCAATCTATGAATCCTGTAACACCATGAAAATACTTAATACCCTGATCATCCTCGTGCAACGCCATCTGCAGGAGCCTGAAATTACTACCATCTTAAACATGCAAGGTAACAAATATTTTGTCCAGGGAGTATATACTGTACATGTCATCCATGTTTACAAGAACTACAACATACAAAGCACTCGTGATTACCATAAATATAGAGACGCACCTTTAAGAAGGAATCGAGAGATCCGTTCTCCATGTACTCTGTTAAGATCATCACTGGTTTGCCTGGCCGTAGAGACAATAAAGCGAATCCATTACTTTCAGTATAATGGCCAGGACACTCACTTCATCTGAGGTGTTATTAAACAGTAAAAGGCTCACCACTGGCATAAATCTGAATCGTAAAAAAAAAATTTACACACTATAATTAAACCCTACAGAGCCATTAGTAGGGCTGTCAGGTTACTTTTTAAATCAGAGTAACTGCATCAGAATGTATCCTGCTATTAACGTTTAGGGTGAAGGCAAAGAGTCACTTCAAAGTCCTTGTTTCCACACTGAGGTACAAGTACTGTATCTAATGGCAAATTCCATTTTCATTTATGAAGACAGAATGTCTGCAGATGCTGCAGGACCATACAGGCCCTCCTACTGTTTTGATTGTGGGTCTAAAATGTACTATATGCATAACTACAGGCTTTTGTACAGTGTGTAACTATACTGACTCAAAAACATCCCCCTACATTCCCCCCAAATCAGGTACTTGAAGAGTACTTGTGCTGCTAAAATGACTAAAATGTACCTCCCTAATTGCAGCCTATTACTTCTATTATTATTATTTCTCATATAACACAAGGGTGAGGTGGGGTGCCTGGCTTGGGATTTGGGACTGCGTTCTTGCCGCCTTTTCACATTCAATGGGAGCCC
>JAVSBU010000041.1:1175123-1186544 GCA_033118015.1 Loricariichthys derbyi
ATCTGTAAAGCACTTTGAATTACCCTGCGTATGAATTGTGCTATACAAATAAAGTTGACTTGACTTGACTTGACTCATTGAGTTTCATCTGGTTGGTTTCCAGTGTTCTACATAAACCTATCTATCAACGCATTTTTGGCTTCCATCAAACAAAAGTATCAGGTCCACCATACCATCCTCTTAAGTATTATGAACTTAAAGAGCATATTTTTTCCATTGAATCTTAATAACATCAATATCATACATCTGTCAATAAAGTGAAATTTAAATCCATGGATTTTTAGAAAAAAATGAATTTTGACCACCGTCTGCTCTGAAACGGAAGTGCAGATTTCGCGCTCGGCGACTTTCAGAGAATCTCCTATGCTAACGTTGACTTAAAGATTCATCTGCCATTACAGAGAGCTAGTGAGATTCATTGTAGTGTAAACAATACGAAATGCCGAACTATTGTGTAGTTGAAGATTGCACGAATGTTACCAACACAAGTTTTAAATATATTCCTCGTATAAATGTACAAAATGATTAAAATGGACTGCTATGGTTCATTTCTACAGATAGAACAGTCAATAGAAAAAGCCTACCATAATCTTCTCATGTTGGTTAGAGGTGGTTAGATCTGTGGTTTGTCCTGGATTATTTCATCCATATACTTTACTGTATGTACGTCTAGTCCTGATTCGGACACTAACCAAAAATGTGAAAATCGCTTAAATCGCTTAAAAAATTGCTCAAAAAATTGCTTCAGGCGGACTCCATTTTGAGAGTGACTCTGATTCGACTCTGATTCAACTCTGATTCAACTCTGATTCAACTCTGCAGGCTTCGGATTGACAGTGATAACGTCATACACACTCATTTCCGTTTCAAAAATCTGTATTGGGGAAGCCCTGAGAAAGGCCTACAAAATTCCATTTTTTAACAATTATAAGGTACACTAATCTCCATGAAATTATTTGTTATATAAAGAAATTCATGTTTTATCGGAAGGATTTACGTACTGTTTGCATGCACCGTTCTTCATATTTAAATGGGAATAGCCTAAAAACTATGTGACTATGTTAATATCCGGTCAACATCCATTTCAGTCAAGATCCTGTTTCACAGGATGCAATGTGGTCATTAAACGGCTCATACATGTATATTAAACAAATAGAGAACACGGCAGCGTCTGTCTGACATTAATTAAGTTTGGCCTGCTTTATTATAGTAGATGAATAATGAAACATTCATGCATTCTTTTGTTCATTTTCTTTTCCCTCTTACTCCAATTCAGGGACACGTGGGGTTGGGGAGAAGGGGGGATTGTAACAGGCTGAACAAGGTGAAGACCAGCTCTAGAAATGGTGGCATTGCAGGGCACAAACTCCTTTACTGTCCTGGTGGGGACTTTCCATTGACATATTGATTACTGTAACTAATTAATACTCCATCTAAACTTACAGTGAACCCCCATAACCTAATGAAGAGCTTTTAACTATTTTGACTTTTCAAAATGTCCTCACATACAAAATGTCAGATCTTCTAGGGACATTTGGTCCCCATAATGATATATAAACATGCCCCCCACACACTCTCACACTCACACACTTTGTAGGGATACCAACTGTCCTTGAAATGTGGGAGAAAATCAGACGAAACCCACACAGACACGGGGAGAACATGCAAACTCCAAAACTGAGTTTCTCGAGCAGTGAGGTGATAGCACTACCCAAACTGAACATAAAATAATCTTGAACATTTGAATCAAATGTTTCCTGATCATATTTTCTGCATGGTGGTACGAGTCGTTAGGGCAGATGGTGCACAGCTCCAGACATCTCGTCCCTAGATGAGACCTGGAAGGACAAGGGTCGCTGTAGCTGCACTGGGGGATGATCTCCGACCAAACCCTCTCCAATCATGCATACGTGTGTGACCCCACCCAACTGGAAGGCTCTGACGAGACTTGAATCTGGGTCACTAGTGTCACCCGGACTCAATTTCTGACTAGATAATATATAACAAATGTTTCATACAAGCAGCCCTACTATAAAACAATTCAATTTGTACCTCTACTCTAAAATAAAACAATTCGTACATGATTTCATGTTTGGTGCTCCGAACCAGAAAACCACCTCGACATCACTCAGCTGAGAAATTGGAAAAACAATGTAACCTGCAATCCTCACAGTCTGGAAAATTCTAACCCAGCAGTTAATAAGACAGGCCCTTCAAACTGCACCCCGAGCATCCGAACTGGCCTCTGTGTACTTTAAGAGTGCAATCAATGCCCATCGTGACCCTCCTGAGGCATCGCATTACCACCGGGTAGGGACCATCCTGACATTCTCTGCAACACAATCAACTCTGTGTGAGAGAGAACGGCTCGATGCAAGAGCGGTGCGAGTGTAGCAGCGTGCATGCATTCATCTCACATGACTATTTTTATCTCTGACAAAGCAGAGGTGGCTAACATTAGATCAGAGTGAGCGTGTTAGACTCCGGGTACACAGTTCATCATGTGTCAAGCCCAGAGCCTGTAAGTCTACTTCCTACCAGACCCGCCCTCCTGACCACATGCATCGAGCTGGAGCTACACCTTCAGGCTCAACTGAACTAAGTGCGGTGGGAGGCGTGTTACTAGACCTGGGTGAAAAGAGCAGCACCTCAGGCTCTGAACTTACTGATCACACGAAACAATCCCAGGTGCACTCAGTCCCGATAAAGCCCTATTCATGGAACTCAGCTACTTTTGTGCAGGTATTTGGAAAAGACCCGAAACACAATGACGCATTCATCATTCATTCATTCACTTTCTAATCTGCTTAATCCTTGACAGGGTCACTGGAGAGTCAGTGCCTAGCCGGCAGCATAAGTTGCAACGCAGGAACAAACCCAGATGGGGCGCCAATCCATCATAGGCCACTTTAGCATAATCAATTAACCTCAAACTCCACACAGAAAGGACCACTCCACCTGCAATTGAACCCAGGACCTTCTCACTAAGAGGCAACAGTGCTACTCAATGAGCCATCGTACCGCCCCAACACAGCATTTGCACATGCTCAAAGAAGATTCCACTCTAATTCAGTACCTTGCAGTTTTATGTAACCGGTGCGATAAACACTTTCGTATTAATTGCAAAAGTGTATGGGTCCATCCTGCAAAAAACTAATTGTCTGTCAAGGACAGGTATGAGGTAAGAGCGAATCCACATAACCGATCCTGAGCCACACTGGTTCATTTATGCTCAGCACCCCAAGCTGAGCGACCATGTAACGGCGCTAGAAGGACGAGTCAAGAGTCCTGTATGCTGGGTGCTCTGAGCAACCACCGGTAGAGGAATCGGCAAGGGTGAGCAGTGACAACCGAGTCTCACAGGGAAAATGAGAGCACAGATGTTCGGGAAAGCGTAGCAGTGCACTGCAGAGCACCCAAAAGCACAGCTGCTGCAGCAATCACCCCTGCTACCAGTAAACTATAAATAGAGCCGAAAGCAGGTGTCGCTGATTAGCCCGCATCAAGGGCCACAGTGCTAGGAGACGCCAAAGCATTCAATTCCCTGCACTGGGTCACTTCCAACCCTTCATGGTCTCGTGATCCCCCCTAGTGTCACACTGTGGTATGGCAGGACTCCTAATAGTAAGAAACAGTGTTTGCCTCAGTAACTATAAAGATTTGTTTTATTTGCACTTATTTCATGTCTTTATATTTCACTTATTTCATGTCTTTACATTTCAATTATTCTGTTTTTTATTGATTTTATGCATTGTATTACATTCTGTTGCTTTGATTAGCACTGAACCCTGCATAATTGCAGCAAAAAATTCCTTATTATTAGTGTTCAATGATATTTTAATAGAACAAACTAATGAAAAATGCAACTTGATAGCGAAGTAGCGAGACAACTATAGGTCACTGTAGCATGTTATACCACCATGGCTTCTTGCAGCAAATGTGCTTTTGTTCTTCCTCTTCTGGCTGCTTCCCTTCGCGTTTACCTCGGCATGTCATCCTGATCTACATAGTACGTCTAGCACAGTTTTTAGGCCGGATGCCATTCCTGACACAATGTGTCCGAGGTTAGGGCCGGCATTAGGAGTGCCCACACAGGAAAACGTGTATGTGCTGTATAATATAAAAAGGAAACTATGCACCTAAATAATAGGTAAGCACTTCCAGCTTTAAAATGCGTCTTCATGCGTTAGCTCCTAATGGTAGCGTTGATGCATTACTCTGTCTCTTCTTCGCGGATGCTCTTATTAGCCTGGTTATAGTTTAACCACATTCCCGTCGTCAAGCTGGACTGTAAACGTGGTTCAGAAAACACATTAGCGTCACCCTTCTCTTTTTTTTCAGGTGCTGTTCATGGCAAATTTCCATTTCATTTCAGCCGGCCAAATGTCCACATTAGGTGGTTTGAAGCTCACTCAGCCATAAATGATTATATTCCTCTAATAAACACAGGAGTCCTTTCAGATGGGTTGTATTAATGCATCGAGTGAAAAGAGGGGGGTTTGGGGACTATGCTTATAAAAATCACTGAACCACAGCGAGTAAGGATCCCTTTATATTTCCATAAAGTGCTTCTGTGAGCTCAAGCATGATCTGCGGTTCAGATCATAGGCACACTTGAGGAATGGAGTCTGTAACATGCTTTAAATTACAAACCTAAATAAGTCATCACAGTTCTGCTGTCAAAAATCACCCTTTTATTTCAGAAACGAAAGGAAAAATGACATATACTTTGTCAGACTATATCTTTTAGGCTATGTCTGCAACCATTTTGAAAACTGCCATATTGAATCAAGGGCTTTTTTTTATTGGAATGGGGTCATGTAGCATATCAAAGAAGACCAGAACTTTATCAGAAATCGATTGCTGCAAACAGATTTGCAATATCTAGTTTGGTTCAAAAGTTATCAAAATAGAAGTTTGCAACAACTACCAGGAACGTTCCCTGTGATGCACAGCTATTTGACATTTAGTCTGAACACAGAGCTGAGTGTGCTCGATCCAGTGGTTATGAACCAGCATGAGAATCTCTGGAGAAATGCTGTTACAAGCCTCTGCAATTGTAACAACTTTGTAAAAGCATATAACAGCATTTCTCCAGAGATTCTTGTATGAGATTAATAATGATGGGATCCAGCACCTTGAGCTCTGTTACTTGTTGGGTACTCAAATATGTCATTCCCCCTTATAAAAAGGTAAATAAAGGGGTGCCCAGAGACTTTTGACTCACCCTGTACATATGGTCCATATTAGTGGTCGACCGATATGGGTTTTTTGGCAGATGCCAGTATTTAGAGAGCAAAATGATATTATTTTTTTAAACTGATTGTAATAGCGGAGGTTAGGGACCATGATGTTTTAGATCATATTTATGCAGAATCTAGAAAATACTAAAGGGTTCACAAACTTTCAAGCACCACTGTATAAGCTCCTGCTGACGCAAACAGACAAAACTGACCAAAACACTACCTGGTGGAACAAGGTGCCTTTTGGCAATGAGACACCTCTCAGCAGGTCTGGAAGACTGACGGTTTTAGACAGCGAATGATACAAATGTCTCCACAACCTGCCCTAAACTAGAAATCATAAGAACAGTCACAAAACCACTCTATTATATAAGCTAAAAACGCAGACATGATATCCCAAGGTGTTTTGACAACTAGACACGGCTCTATTCCCCAACAGACACACAGTTAGTCCAATAACAGCCCAGAATGTGTCATAAGAATTTACTAATGGCTGCTGACACGCCAGAGCTGGTGACCGATACAATATCCATCACTAGATGGATGGAACTGACTGGGATTTTACAAAACGAACCCAATGCAAACAATCAAAAAAATAATCAATGACGCAAATCGTCTGGTGGAACAACAATGAACCTGTTTAACCACTTCAAAAGAGAGCACCTCAAAGAGCATGTCGAAACCCAGACAACAAATCCAACAATGTTAAGGAAGGCATTTAAAAGACTCACCTATACTGTGACATTTTGCCTCCCCTGGAATATGATACCTAACCAGCATTTTTTTAAAAACACTAGATTTTGTTGATTATCATTACAACGCAATTCCTCTGATGTCCACAAAATGTACACAAGTGATTCAATAAACAGCTTCCATTTTTTGTCATTACTAGTGATTTATTGTCTAGTTGAATTTCAGAACTCTTTCTCACAGTATTAAGATGATATTAGAAAATGGTGATGTCATGATCAGGGAAGAAGAAGACCTAAGTGCAGGGGGCTAACAATAGGGGGCGCAGAAAACGCGCCGAGCATAGTACAATGACGACTGCGGTGGGTGCCTTCTGACCCTACGCTACCTAAGGCCCTAATGGTTACCTCGGCCCTCCTGGAACTTACTCCGCTTCCCCCCTTGGTGGGAGAGCCAGTACCTTTATCCTTTTAAGTGGGCAACCACCATAAACACCACCACTGAGATAGGCATGGGTGCAGGATGACAGGAGAAGGGAAAACTGAGCAGGAGAGGGCAGAAGGGGAAAACTAAAGGGCATATAATAACTAGGGAAAAGGAAAACGCGATTGAACTAAGGTAACGAGACAGAGCTCAAGCAAACCGATTGGGAAGGGAGAACTGAGGTACAGAGTAAAACAGCAGCGAATGGAAAAGGTGAAGGCTGAGCAAAGCAAACCACAAGAAACAAAAATGAAACTGAAAAGCTGCCGAAAAAACTCGAAGCCAAAACACGAGCGGAAAAACCCAAAGTCAAAGAAAACCGAAAAGACCCTAAGCCGAACGCCAGCGAAAAAAAACCTAATGCCACAAAAAAGAGAAAAACACCGAGACAGTAGAATGTTGAGAATATTACTAATGCTAAGAGTGAACAACCAGTAATGGCACTGACCCACAGAGCAATCAAGGACATGACGAGGAACCCTGCCGAACGCTGTCATTTTATAGTGTGTCGTGCAGGTATTCCTCGTCAGGAATGACTATGCCGTGCGCCTGCGCAATCTCGCGTTCGACCTAGCGTGGTCTCCATTCCGGCTCTGCCCTCTAGTGGCCCGAGAGCAGGAACGCCGACTGATTACAGGTGATACTGTTTAATAAAGTTTGATTCTAAAGGTTTTGCTAGCCAAAGCATTCTATGTTATTTCTGTTCTATTATGGAGCTAGATTAGCAGATAGCATACCAAAAAAACTCATGATAACAGAGTGAGTCGTGAGTCAAGTTTGATTTATTTATATTATTGGACTTTTTACAGTGAAGCATTGTTTCAAAGCAGCTTTACAAGGCCACATCCAAATTGACCAAGCTTAGACAGTGGCAAGGAAAAAACTCCCTAAACATTATAAGGGAGAACCCTTGGAAAGGTTGGAAAGGATCCAATCTTCCTGGGCATCTTTAGATGACGGATCTAAAAATCCGTCATAGTCTGAATTTAAATAAATACAATAAACGAAATAAATATTAATAGAAAGAATATATTTAGAAACAAAATAGACTAAAATAACAGGTAGAGTACTATTTTAAAAATAAGAAAATGAAACCTCATGAAGAAGATAATAATCCTCATTCATTAATTGTCATTAAAAGCCAGTGCCTAGCCGGCAACACAGGGTGCAATAGAGGGACAACCCTAAAGAGAGATAATATAAAAGCTATGGTGTGTAAGACAGTAGTAAAGAGAAATGCTGAACAGTATAATGTATAAATGTACTGTATACGGAAAAACTTTTTCTGTCCACTGCAGGGAAGTCTTGGTGGTTTGGCATCCTCCGTCGACTTGGAGAAGGTCTGAGTATGGTGGGACACTGGAGCTGATGATAAAAGAACAGCTTGGGGTGTAGCCCATTTTTCTCATAACTCAAACCCTGCCTTGCTAAAGACAGGATATGAAACAGTGTAGCTCAGAAGTAGAGCACTGGGTCACGGTGCTGAGCCACCCTGGTTTCAATCTAACATCTGTTTGAGTTGGGAATCTCCTCACCTAAGGGTATGAGGTTTTCCTCCGCCGAATTGTTCTTGTTCCACCAGGTTAAAAGTCAAGGTCTGTTTGGGTTCTACCTCACCAGAGGACTTAATGCTGGGTCTGCAGTATTTAAACAGACCAGCGGTGTTCCCGTGTGACAATGACATATTTCTGCAAAGTTTATGAACCATTAACCTGTAAGTTCATCTAGATCTGAGACAAACTACTAGTGAACCATCTGGAGAGATGAACAGACTTTTAGTCATGGCAAATTTCATCTTTAATTTTTCTCCTGTCGCATGATTCTACCTGGCAGAGCGACAAATACCACATAGATTCTCCTCCATTTCTTCAGTTTAAGGTGCAGCTAATGGAAGATCTTCACATTTGGAGGAGGACAGTAACTGCATCTTACTGTGCACAGGAACTCAGATATCAGCTACTAACATTTTAGGTTGATACAGAAGACATAAATATAAGTGAAATTTATGTTATTATTGATATGCTTTATCTGTCTCGGGTGTAGTGAATATTCTTACTGTATAATGTACTTTTCAAATGCAACATCTGCCTCTAAATGTATTCTAATGGATTCCATTTAATTCACAATACAGATTGTTTTGTCCCTGCAACTGAAATAAACTATTAAGAACAGAGGTTTAAAACTGTAAATAAAATGTTCTATTGTAATTTAAATATGTAAATAAAAAAGGGGTTTTAAATGCATTTAGGGGCATGACTGCACCCTCTGGTGTTCAAAAAAAGCAATTGCATTAGATCGCATAATAAAGAGACCACGTGTGACTTTGTGGGTCTCTCTGAAGCACATCATACATTTTTGCATCGCAATGCATCATCGTGATGCATCGTTATAGTCGTTATAGTTATTGATCTATCAATCGATAACGTCAGCACAATAAATACCAAACAATTATTACATTATAAGGGTCTGTGGTCAGATCGGCATTTGTTGAACAAGATAGTAGTTCTAATATGGGTATGTTTATCTTTGTGGATGTTCTTCATGTAACTAGGATGGTGGGTACATAATTCTACATGCTTGCTTCTGACCCTTTTCTCCTTCCACAGCCAGCTGTAATTAATTGCTTCCCCTACATAACCCCTCCTCCTTCTACACCTCCTTATTGGGTCTCGTCGCACTTGCTCTCTCTAGTCTGTTCCTGGTCCTGTTTTCTCTTGCTCCTGTTCATGATGTGTCTATTCCTGTTGTGTTTTGGGTATTTAACTTGATTCTACATTGTGTACTCAGCTTGTAGCTTCTTGCACTGTGTGTTTATGTCCTCTTGTGACGGTGAGCATGTTAACTTGCACTTAATAATTCGATAACTGCAAAAAAAATCTGTTTTTGTAAATAATCTGATCAACAGGTACACATGCACTTAAGTAATTAAGATATAGGAAACCTCTAAGTGTACATGACTTAATAATCAGTAATCCGTGCCATGTGTAGGGTTATACAGCCACCTAGTGGCACAGCGCTGATGCACACTTAATTGGTGGACCCCACGCTTTCAGTATCGCTCTGCTTCAAGAGCCAAGTGCCGAGGCTGCAGCAGCAGGGTTTAGAGCTGGACGGATTTACTTACTGAGTGAGGCTCATCCCGGGTTGGTGTGTTCCACACATTTTGTTGTGCCCCACAACAGGTGGACATACACTCTCCATGCCGATATCAGAAGGCATAGCGGGGTGGATGCATCAGTGCCACTCATGGGTGATCCGAGGGAGTTAGGAACAGGTGAAGAGGGGTGCTGTAGAGCCAGGAGGCTCGAGGTAATAGCAGGGCTTAGATGGGTAGGATAGTTTAAGCGTGTTTCCCTTGGCCACGGTCGCCCCCCATCCACTCCCCTCCTGTGCCCTTGGGTGGTCATCTGGCAAATGACCCGACAAAGAGGCCACACAGCAGTGGTGGTGTGTGCCCCATACATGGCCATCTGGCACGGCATCTGGACATAAAGGAACCACACAGCCATGGACTTCAGGAGGTGAAGTGATCGCAGGCCAGGGCATTTCCGAGGGACCCACTTCCCATGCCATATCTCTCCTTCGTCCCTGCACGATTGACCGGCTCAGTACACCGGTCGTAAAATCAGGTCCACGCAACTCCTGATGTGACCTCACCGTCCCTGTATGCCCTGGCCCTCGCTGGTTCTGGGAGTTAGCCAGTAAGGCCTTTTGTTTTCCATTTTATTATTATTTTAATGTTGTGCTTATGTTGAGTTTCTCTTTAGTTGCCATATTTTCAGTTAATAAAATCTACCATTATTCACACCTTTTACACCTCACCCCCACATCATGACAATTGTCTGTGTTTCCACGTTCTGGCTTTGTATATGACTATTTAATTTAATAAATCTCCCACACTTTCATGTGTTAGTCCGTCTGTGTCCTTAACCCTGCCAGCAAGCGTGAGAGGAACCAAATAAAAAATAAAAATTCCATATTTATACATTTGTGTAGCTTGAGACATTTGCCGTTATGATTAACCCACTATAAGAACAATATAATAATGTTGAATGTTGAACATTTTGAACACTGAGCAGCTCCAAACAAGTCTAAACAGAGTATCTGAGCATGAATGCAACTTATCGCACTTTGACTTGGGGACGGCGAATACAGGCAATCTGCCTTTAGTGAAGTCAAGGAGCACAGAGACTCTTTGGCACTTCAGACAATTTTCAAAAATGTCTTTGAACCTTCGTCATCCTTTCCTCTCAACCCGTATCAATCCCCAGACTTCCTTTCTAGCGGATCTCCTGCTGAGGCTCTCTCCATTCCTTCACCCCTACAAACCCAGTCTGCTTATTTGCAACTGCTTTCACCCTGAACGCTAACTCTCCATAGTTGAGCTCTTGTGTGCCTAGAGCACAAATTTACTCAAGCACTTCAGACTCCTCTGGCATCTACCTCTCTCTACAGACGCTGCACCATGCAGAGAGAAAGAGAAACCCTCAAGCCTCAACGCATAATCTGCTGACTCTGAATCAATAACCAGTCATTACCTCCCATTTTCCAGTGACCATTACTGAGACACCCAGCTAACCCCTGTCATTGAAACCTACCATAGAAACAAGAGAGTCTACTCACAAGTCAGGAGCAAAGGTAAAACAGGCCCCCTGTGGTTAGTTCTACTGTGTGTGTGTGTGTTTTAAATACCTTTGAATCCAAGGTATGGAGATACTCTACTGAAGGTCAGGTGAATTTCTTAAGACAGCAAAAAAGCCAAGATTTAACTGAGCGACCCGATAAAGCCCTAAAAGTGCAACAATTGTTTAAAATATCCTGTGCAGCGTAGAGTCAGTACTCAGACTGTGTCGTAAATTTGCATTAACACAGAGGCATATTAGACTGCTCACGTTTTCCACAAAAAATTACACATATATTAATAGTCTTTCTTCTTCTTCTTTTTCTTTCGGCTTTTCCCTTTTCAGGGGTCGCCACAGCGAGTCATCCTCCTCCACCTCACTCT
>JAVSBU010000041.1:1261232-1271515 GCA_033118015.1 Loricariichthys derbyi
GGATGTTAGAAATGCAGTTACCAGGAAAAAGATGAAGAGGAAGGACAAAGAGGAGATATATGGATGCAGTTAGAGAGAACAGTGCACATATAAGACAGTATATGCAATAAATGGGTTAATACATATTTTGAAACTGAAGTATGGAAGCAGGAAAATGAATGAATGCTTTGTCACTGATTTCTATATTATGCATAACAGATGAAACATTTTTATGTTTTCTGTAGCCTGGAGTCACAGATCAGCCAGCTGGAGAATGAGGAATCACAAATATCAGCCAAAGAACAAGTGCTGAGAGACAGACTGCGTGAAACAGAGAGCTCTATAGAAGATCTACAGAAAGTAAGCTGGCCACGTCATTAAAATGACAGCATATAGAGATGACCAAAGCATGACACAAAGAACAGCAACGAAGCATCATGTGAAACAAAAATGTCTTGAGAAATATGTGCCGATCTTTATTTAGATTGGGATGGAACAGCAGCACTTTTCATTTTCATCCAGGCCATAATCAAGTCAAAACCACAGAGTTTGCTTTTTGTGTTTGGGCATGTCATCGGTTTGGTACTTTATCTAAAACTGACTTTGTCTTTTCGTTCACTTGCAGAGTTTGCAGAACCAGGATGGAGGTAAAGTTAATGCTTATTATTATTTAGCTTGGAATGGCAAGTGATTATTGAAATATGAACTCGTAAAGTAATGGAAATGGAAAGAAGCATAATGTGCTTTGTTTTCTCAGTATATTTCAACACAATTACATACAGAGCCTCCAAGTAATATTCAACCCCCTGTAGATTTTGCAGGTTTACAAGTTTGGAGTTAACTTTGTGAAATTTTGTGAAACATTGTGAAATTTGGACTGTAGATGGACCTGGATATGTGAAATGCACTGCAGCAAAACAAGAATGTTATTTCTCTGTTTTTTATTTTTTACAAATTTGCTAAGTTTACCAGAGAGTCAATTATTATTCAACCCCTCACGTCAACCGAATTCTGTTTGGTTCCCTCAAGTATTAAGAAGTAATTGAAGTATTAAGAACAATGAGCTTCACATGCTTATACTATACTATACTATACATACTATATAAGCCCCTCCCCAAACAAGTGAACAGCACTCAAACATTGTCAACATGGCAAAGACTAAGGAGAATTCCAAAGCCATCAGAGACATGGAGGATCACGAGGCTGGCACAAAACCCTTTCCAAGGAGTTGGACCTACCTGTCTCCACCTTTGGAAGCATCATTTGGAGGTGGAAGGTTTATGGAACTACTGTTAACCTTCCACGGCCTGGACAGCCACTCAAAGTTTCCTCTTGTACCGAGGCCAGGCTTGTCCAAGGACAATGAGGAGGGAGCTCCAGAAAGATCTCATAGCGGTGGGCACATTGGTTTCAATGAATATCATAAGTAACGTACTCCACCGCCTCCATACTCTAACGTCTCCGGCAAGCCTGTAAGGTACCTTTATTTTCAAAACATCATGTCAAGGCCTGTCTAAAGTTTGCTCATGATCACTTGGAGGACTCTGAGGCAGACTGGTTCAAGGTTCTCTGGTCTGATGAGAAGAAGATCGAGTTCTTCAGTGCCAAACAGGATGGCACTGCATACAACTCAAAGAATGTCATCCCTACAGTCAAACATGCTGTGGGGCTGCTTCTCATTCAAGCGTTCAAGGGGCCTGGCCATCTGGTCTGCATCCATGGGAAGATGAATAACACAGCCTTCCTGCCTGGAGATTTTGGCCAAAACCCTCCACTCCTCTATCTATCAAGGATCTTAAAATGGGCCGTCATTTCATCTTCCAACAGGACAATGACCCCAACCACACGGCCAAGATAACCAAGGTCTGGTTTAAGAGGGAAAAGTTTAAGGTGTTGCAGTGACCTAGTCAGTCTCCTGACCTTAATGCAATTGAAAACTAATGGAAGGAGCGCCAGATCAAAGTGCACAAGAGATGCCCAAAGAACCTAGACAACTTGGAGAAGATCTGCATGGAGGAGTGGGCCAAGATAACTCCAGAGTCCTGTGCCAGCCTGATCAGGTCTTATAGAAAACGATTAATAGCTGTGATCGCAAATAAGGGTTATTCCACAAAATATTAAACGTAAGGGTTGAATAAATAACTGACCTTAATTTATTTATGTTTTGAATGTATAATATTTTAATCAAGCAACTTATTATTACTTAAAATTTTTGTTTGTAATATTTAGGCATCTGTTAATAAATGTTACTCTTGTTCAAAGTTTGAAGGCTGTAACTTATTTGTAACTTCTCGCATTAGCAAAATCTACAGGGGTTGAATAATACTTGGAGGCTCTGTACATATAAGGCATTAAAACACCTACCTGCTAACAATTATAATAAGACTAAAAATGAGTGTTTTTATGGTCTGTTTAACCTTCCTGTTGATAATAAGGTTTCTGTTGTCTGAATACCTGCTGTGATTTGAGACATCTGAACGTAGACTGACGGAAAATATTTTAGGAATATTCTTTTAGCTCTTTTATTCAAACTTCAGTTAGCTGCTAGCTACACTTTGGATGCATTGCTAAAGACAAAGGTCTATTTAATTCAACTGAGATAACCCAAGTCCCCTTTGCATTCCAGCTTTTTACAGTGTCTGTGTTTGCACCCATGGGATTGTGATGCTGTAGAAGGATCCACTAGACAAAAATATATAAAAACACACCATACACACTGGTGCTCACACTGGTGCTCACACCCCTCTTGGCGTATTTCCCTCTTGCCTCAGCTTTACTTTTGAACTCCATACACAGGCCATTGACTCTGCACTTTGTGTCGAGTGATCCACCTTTTCACCATAATCCCCCTGTTGCAGCAGAGCCATTGTTTCACCTTAATCCACACACTCAGTTTTTGCTGTTTAAGCACCGAACTGCTTTCTGATAATGAAACAGAAAGAGAGGGAGAGAGATAGTAAGTCAATATAGCAATAGGGGAATGGGGTGGAGGTGGGGGCTACAGAGGGACATTTAGACATCACAGATCCACTTTCTAAGTTTTTTTCTGCTCTCCACCCAACAGATGCAGTGATTACAATCCCTTCACAGATTCCAAAACTCCCTGAACTGAACTCCCAGAATCTGGCCATGGCTACTGGGGATCGCCGGCACACCAGACAGCCCGGTAAGTCATCAATTGGATTTGTGGGAGGGGCAAAGATGGTGTTGGGTCCAAAGAGACCACAATAAAGAGGTTTAGTGAGGTGAAGAGTAAGGGGGACTAAAAGTCTGTAATTATAGAACTAAAAAAGCATCTCTATGGACAATGGAGCTGATCAAATGGACATTAAGCTGTATCTAATAAAGTGATAGGTGGGACTAGTAAGCCCCTGGTGGAACAGAACATAGACAAATACTGGACATTGTGGAGCAGCAACCGAGAGGAGAGAAGGCACAATCCGAGAGTCATGCACCTCACCAGAGGGTCCAAACAGTTCAGTTGGTAGAGTACTGGTTTAAAAAAGCATGAGCCTCCCTAATTTGTATGTGCTAACGATTGTCACTTGGACTGCATGGGGTTTATGACCATTATTATTTCCCTGTCCCTCCGTGACTTTCGTCCATGAGTCTTCATTGTCTGTGTTTGACATTTCGTATTGGACGGGGCTTCCACCATACTTCAAGTTTTGGACTGTCTCAAGTTGAAGAGGCAGGATTTGTGTTAGGACAAGTAGTGTGCCCCTGTTGTACAGGGTGCCCCTGTACAACATGCATGTATATGGGTTGCAAATGTTGGACTATATAGATATATAGCTAATTATATATTTTTAAATAGGTACCTTAAATTTTCAGATTTAACCAATGGATTTAGGGGCAATTCATTTTGGTTTCATTCCTTATGGTTCCATTTTGACTACTTAAAAACAAGTGCATATAAGGTATTTTTATGTCATGAACATTATATATTAAACAAATAAACATATGTATTCTTACTTCCTATTTTGAATCAATTATTGGTCATAATAATGTCTGTGTTAATGCATTCATTTCTGAATTAACCAGCCTTGCTTAAGACTTGCTTGAATTCTTAAATTACAGTTGGCAAGGAAAAGTAGATGTAATTTTTTTTTTTTGTCCACCCGACTAATTCTAACACCACTGGTACTGAGTTAACAGCTTGCCACTCTGCAATAATGCACAACCCATCACGCTAAGTGGAAATTAACCCACCCCCCTCTGCACTCTCCCCCTTGTCTAAAGCACTGTACGCCATGGAGATCAACGTTGAAAAGGACAACAAGACAGGAGACACCAAGATCTTGTCTGCTTCACGTGTCAGCCCTGAGGACGCCCACCAACGGGGCATCAAGGTGTATGATGATGGACGAAAAGTAATCTATGAGGTGCATTCTGGGAGTTCCACCACACTGGAGAATGGTGTGCACCCCTGGAGTTCGGACGAGGTGGAGGAACTGATGCAACGTGTGGGGCAGGTGTGCCAAAGACCCGATGGCACTCGTGTTATTGTCACACCAGCTGAACTTGGCGTGGGGGAGCAGAGCAGCGTGCCAAAGGAGTTTACATTGAATATGGAGATGATGCAAGAGCACAAACATTATGAAACTGAGACGAAGCAAACACAGGGGCATCACAATCACAGCAGCGAGAAAGCAGGTGGGCACCAGTGCCCTGAGGGCGAGATGACTGAGGGGCCCGAGGCTACAGCGGACAAGCCTGTCACCATGATCTTCATGGGCTACCACAGCGTGAACGACAATGAGGAGACCAAAAAGCTGCTGGGCTTCGATGGCACCATCAAAGCTGAGATAGTATTGATTGATGAGGATGACGAGAAGTCTCTGCGTGAGAAGACGGTCACAGACATCTCCACCGTGGACGGGAATGCCGCCGATCTCGTCTCAGGACGGCCAGCATCCGAGGCCACTGAACTCTCCTCCGAGGGAAAAGACGAAACTTCATCCAAGGACCCCACACCACCCACAGGTACCGAAAAGAAAAAACGCTGCCAGTGCTGTACTGTCATGTGACCTTCTTTCTTCCCCCCCTCAAAACTTCTCTTTTTTTCCTGGAGCACCTTCGCCAAAGCTCTGGCTCCCTTTCAGAACCAAAACAAAAGGCCTCCCTCACCTTGTTACTAACAACACCTCCAGATCTGTGCACATCTCTGTCTTCTCTGACCTACTTTCCACAGAGCGGCTCTCTCTGGCCAGGTCTCTGGATGCAGGATTCAGGGAGTGTTGTTTGGGGAAATGGGTTTTCACCATACCATTTTTAATTCAGCAGAGCATAATTCAAGAAACATCAGTTAGGTTTTCCATAATGTAATGAAGGAACTCAGTAATTAACTGAGGAAGAGCTTACACAGGTGATTACATCGTATATTCGTGAAATCCAGCATGGCAGTTATGATTGGACATCTCACTGTAATCTATGTTTGATATTTTTATAACGCTTCATTAAACTGCTGTAGCATAGATTTAGATCTTATTAACGTTTTACTGTTCATGGACATGATCCTGATCCATCAGTGAGGTTGATGTATGAAAAACATAGATATATCTTACCAGTTCATGTTGTTCAGTGGCCTTATAACAAATGTTGGACCTTGAGAATAGTGCTGCATTCATGACAACTGGGAACTCGTTATTAGCAAACTGGGAGCGCTTTTTGATCGTACCGTGTTTCAGTAATAAAGCTTTCCACAAACTCTTATCTAGTGCACTTAAGAAATCTTGCATACAGTGACCTCACACTAAAAGAAGGACCCAATTGCAGAGCTTCACAGAATGGTAGATTTTATTAAAATGTAAGGTCAAACAAAAGAGTTGACAAAGTCGGAATCAAGCACAAGATCCCCAAAACATATCAAAATAAAGAAAGAATTATAAATAAGAAAATAGATGAATTAAAATAAAAACCTTACCCGGCCCAAGCCCTGAACCAGTAGGTGCACAGAGCTGACCTCAGCTCTGGAGTCGAACCAGAGCCGCAAGATTCACTTATGCCCGGCGTAATACAGAGAGTGGCCACGTGAGGGCTCAGGGGTGCTGAGTCGGGAGATGCGTGATTCCTTTACGCCCAGCTTCCTCCGGGAAAAAAAAAACTAATCTACAGGGAGCAAGCGGCATTGAGGGAGAACCTCTATCCCTACCTGGTGACCCAACTTCCCATACCTCAGGCTCGGCCCTACCGGTGACCCTCTACAAAGGGCCCCGTTATCTGCCATCTCTAACCCCCTGCCGCAATAGCACAAAACGCGATGCATGCTGGCTGACCGATATCTGCCATTCAGACAAAGGGCGCCTTACCGCCAACCAGCACGCATCGGGAAAGACCCGTTTGCCGATGTGGGAGATTTGTCTGCTCACCATCGCACGAGGCCAATGCAGGCATAAGTAACCTGGTATGATGTGTGCCAGTCTGTTACCGGTCACTAAAAAGCCTAGCGATGGTGCAACACTGAACACCGCTACGGCTAATCTATATAGAAGGCAGGAAGCAGGTGTTGCGGATTAACCCACATCGGTCCTAAACTGCTAAAAACCCAGCTGATTCACTGCCAGCCCTCCATGGCTTGAAGACGCCCCCTAGTGCCACAGCGTGGAGTGGCAGGGCTCCTAATACTTCCTTCATTTAGAAATCTTATCATACCAAAAACATCAGATAATCAACCATCAAATATGACTCCATAGCCACCTGTGACCAGGAGTTTGAGGATCAAGCCAGCTTCTTATGAAACCACCACAGTGACTTGAAAACGTGTGTTGGTTTCATGTGGCTGTGTGAAAGTATACGTCAGTCCTTACAATCCCAAGCTGTAGTCATGTGGCAGAGAAGACCTGTTTGTTTTCATCACTGGAGAAACAACTGGAATTATGAGTTAATGCTGTTTAAATTAATATTGCGTACTCCTCAATTCCCAATTACTCATGAGTGCAGCATAAAGTGTGTTTTGTTGTTCATTCTTCTATTTGCATAAGCTGTTTATGCTCTTTGAAGCGGACTTTGAAGTGGACAGATTTAACAGAAACGCTGGTCATCCATTTGTGCCTATATGTCTGTTTGTGATGTGATTTGTTAGGGACGGACTTTATTTATGCTACTGATTTGATGTTTTTGCCTGAAAAAGAAAAGATCATTGAACAAGTAAACCTCAATAACAAGACAATCTCTGGATCTGAGCCAAATGCTAGGTACTACTATTTCCTCTAATATGCTGGAACAGTCTGGATTTGTGTGTCACCATCACTGGAGCTCTACTGAGCCTGAGTTGACATGGCACTAATCGGTGCTAATTACTACCAGCTATGGTGTGCATTATTTAAGTACCAAATGCCTGCACGCCTGGGAGCATCTTTTCAAATGGCAAGACCAATAAACAGTAATGGTTTGCTGAGAAAGAGGATGATATGAGTGAAATGAGAAAGTGAAAGAAAACTAAAGGCAGAGCTGTAGAGTTGTAAGAGATTTATAGACTCATGCAGATATATTAAGAGTTATACATAGATCTACAATATTTGAAAATATATATATAGTCCTATAAGGTCCTTATTTTCTGAGGACTAAAAAGTGCGTCCAAACACCTGCCACTAACCATACCAGCACCTCCAGTTCTGTGCTGTGTAAAAGCACCTGACAGTTGTAAAGACATTCAAGAATAAACGAGTGACTTAAACTCAAGGGGATATAAGTTTGGGTGACCTAGTACGATCTCAGCTTTAGTTTGTTGGTGTGTTCCCTTCATTCTCCACTTTTGAAGCAGGGATGACATCTTCGTTCCTGCATTGCACCCAGTGGTCCAGAATGCACGCCTGGTAGTCCTGAGAATCCTGGCTCAGTTCCAATGCCTGGTGAGCCCTTCAAAAGTTAGTTATAGTTACAGTAATTGTATTTATAAGGGAGGCCTTTCCTCTTTTGGTATCAGCTGGCTCAATGACACATAAGCCATGGTGAAGCCAAATCCTGCTCTAAATAAAACCCTTGGTGCTGACTATGGGTCCTTTTTGGCAATATTAGGAGATGCCATCAGCAAACTAGAATGCGTTGCAAACTTACTTAAGCTTCTCCAATACATCATCTTCATAAAACCCAACAATGCAACATCTAAAAAATAGACTATCACCAGCAAACGCAGTCTTTTCTAAGGATAGGCTACATCAGAAATTAGAATACAGAGTAATATTTGGTAGTAAGCTCTACTGTGTTTCAATCCAGAGAATTATTTAACATCCGAAAATATCGGCACAGATGCAGCAATACAGGCCCAAACCACAATCGTATTTTCATTTACAGAGGAATCCAAAAGTTTGAGATCACTAGTGAAAATGCTTCTATTTTGTATTATTTGGTATGTTCTCGCTTTTGCTGTAATGACCGAATGCATTCGAGTTGGCATTGGCACCACAAGTTGGTGCAAAATCTGGTGATCCAAAATCTGATTCGTTCATGTTACTCATCTTCATCTTTTTCTGTCTTTTAAGGTTTAAGGTTTATTTTCTTTGGTGTTCAACTAATTATTCTAAAGCTTTGAGGTGGTTTTGGGTCTTTATCCTGCTGCTGTACGAATCTTCCTCCACAAAGATCCAAACATGCTTCTACAATAGGGTCTTTTTACCCCCACTGTACATCCTCTATTATTATTATCATGACAATCACCTGAGTCACTCGTCTTACTCTCTCATTCTGATAGAAGAAAATGAAGAGAGAAAAAAAAGTCATCGCATTATGTTTATCACACAAACCTGTGGATGCTATTTAAGAGTTAAAAGACTTTAAAGTGTATTTATTTTGTGCTTTTATTAACAAATGAGTATGGCTCACTTTAGGTAATGTAAATATATTGCAATTCTAAATACCTTTTCTTTAAAGAGCAGGCCAAAACAAATGTTCTAAAGAAATACAGTTATGACAAAAATCAGATGCTGATATACAATTAAAGTACTGCAATGGCAGTGTGGATATTACAACTATCAGGGTGAAATCTCACAATCTATCCTGTATATATATGTTATTTATAAGGAAAGTGCAAAAAAATATTTAGTTTTATTTATTTAGGTTCAAAAATGGTGGACCGTTACCCAAATATCTGCTAATGTATATTAAATAATATTGTACACAGTCTATTTGTCACATTAGAGCCACTGCCAAATGTAAAAACCATTAAGCTGCCAATCAATTTCCAGTTTATAAAACCCAAATACTGAGCTGTGTGTGTAGAAGGGATTGATATACATGATGTGTTGTAGATTTTCTTAATATGCCTGTGTTATTCAGTGTAGCAAAGAAATCGTTTACCAACAGGACCATCATTTTCAGTAACTCTGGCCCATGTTCTGCTGTGCTTTGAGCCCCAGCAGTCCCTTACCGAAACAATTCTCATTATACTGCCAAACACAGAAGTCTGGACCCTCAGCGTTAACGCTGCAGCCATGAGATCTGCTTTCTAACTGAGATTCTGCTGTATTTTTGTAAACCTGAAGTGTAATTTTTTTAACTGTTCCCATTTTACAGTTGCTTTTTGAAAAGGTCACTACTGTAAGCACTCTGTGCATCTCTCTATCTCTCAACCACACGCCTTCTTCTTCAGTCTGGACTACCATCTGCCATGCTGTACTGTAATAGTGGCTTTTCCTGCCTTTGTATGGTACAACATATTCCAATAAACAGCATTTTTCACCCAGCCTATCGTCTGTGCTATGATCCTTTCTCTAACTCACTCTTTCTACACAGGGCACTACTGTACTAGCACTCTTTCTCCATTCTAGGGCAGCAGCACTAACATCATGTAGACCTCTTCTGCTTTCTTGCACATCCCGCCTCCAGACTGCATGCTCACGCCAAACTAAGCTCATGCACCCAGACTACCAAACTGATAACCAACGACTAACTTCAGCCGAAGCCACTCACAACACCTCAAGGTTAGGAGTAAGTAACTACGAATGTTTTATAATATAATATAATATAATATAATATAATATAATATAATATAATATAATATAATATAATATAATATAATATAATGAGGGGAACTGTGCAAGTTTTAAAGGTATCATGCGGGTAATGAGAGGTCCAATCTCAAAACTCATTAAGATACAGCTTTAAGTCTGTAATATTTGGGTTGGCAAAAACAAAAATGCTGATTTTCCTGAAAAGGGACTGTAAATATGGAATACAATTACAGCATTTAGTTTTTCACTGATTCAGTTCATGGATTCTCCAAAATAGTTCAGAATTCATTGTTCCATCAATGATGGCAAGCCATCCTGGCCCAGATGCAGCAAAACAGGCCCAAACCATGATAC
>JAVSBU010000041.1:1271615-1282114 GCA_033118015.1 Loricariichthys derbyi
TATATTCTGGTATAGCCCAATGCATAGTGTGGCCTACTGTAGTAGAACACCCCACGTAGGGCTCTTTAAAATCTGTAGAATCCTGCTTCCACACAGCCAACGTTTGCCGCATTTACAAACCAGGTCCTGATCAGGGTCACAGGCTGGAGCTGGTCCTGGAGACATCAGGTAGCAGGCATAAGTGTGACCTGGACAGAATGCCAGTCCATTGTAGAGGGTGCTGTTGCATCCTTGTCCTTTGTCAGACAGCAGAATCATGTGATACCTGACTTGAGCAGAAGCCACCACTAGTACTTGAACCTGTGACCCCAGTTGTACAACGGGGATCCTATATAGCCCTAGGTTTGTTCTATATTCTTTCAAGTTCCTTCCTTTTAAATCCATGAGATTAAGGAATGATAGTATGGAGTTGGATGCAAACAGTAAAAGTTCTGCCCCATCCTCTACTTCCCACACGACTTGTGAAATCATCAAGAATGCACCTTGGCTTTCTTATTTCCACTGCTCAGAGATCTGTGACGTAGAGATGACCAGCTGGAACTCTGTAAAGAACATGTTTCCCAGGTCAGTTAGGATTAAATCATAGGTAAATACACCCAGTAACAGGAATGAATATAGAGGTCCAGTAATAATCCACCAACAGCTGTCTGTGATTCAGCTTTTGATTTCTTCACTTCCATTTGGCATCAAAGTAGTCATTATAAACTTGAGAGTTAAGGATGACGTAATATAAAAAAAACCCACATAGTTCCTTCACAGTCACTGCGTGGGTTGAGTTCCTATTAAAACAAAAAGTAACAGGATACATAAAAAGTCCCTGACTACCAGTCGAGCAATCATATTAAACGTTCTTGACTTTCCCCAACAATACACCTTGAATTTATTCATATGCTTCCATTTTTATTCATTCAGGCAAAATAGAGAAGATCCGTGCTGCCCCTCCAGTATCTCCGGCCTCATCAGAAGGTGCACTCCCTTCCCCTCTGTCTGACCTGGGGAGTGATGACTCAGGAGGAAGTCAGCGGCCAAAGAATTTTATGCAGACCTTAATGGAAGATTTTGAGACTCACAAAGTCAGGCGCAGAGAGAAAGCAGAGGACAACAGTGTAAGTACTACAAACTGACCTTTGACATCATAATAGTTCTGGGTCTTCAACAAATGGGGAAACTCCAATCCTGGAGAATAAATGCATAACCTACAGTCACATCAGAGTTTTGTAGGAATGTGACTGCAATACAGAAAGTGCAATGCGATTCAAGCTCTTCTGTTTTGCTTAGGTGTTATAAGAACAGACGTTAGCGTTATGGCTAATATTAGCCCCAATTCCTATAAAGCGCTTTTTGCATAAACCTGACGAAGCACCTACTGTTATTTTTTACAGTCTTATTTTATACACTTGTCACTTATAAACACATGGTTAACTGTGAAAAACGTGGTTAATGAAGCTATGAATTCTGGGTATGGTCATTGTTGGTTCTCAGATTTTTTCCCTTCAGTTCCCCAAGTTACAAATTTCATCTGACTTCCTCCTCTGGAAATTGTATTTGGTTGGGATATAAAAACAGGAGTAATTAACTGCTTCAGAACCAGTTATGAAATTCCAAGAACCTCGTACCATTAAAAAACTGAAACTGTGGTAGCCTAGTGCTTAAGGTGTTGGACTATGAACCATTTGAACCACAAAAGTCCAGGGTTCAAATCCCACTCCTGCCAAGCTGTCATTGTTGAGTCCTTGAGTAAGACCCTTAACCCACAATTGCTTGGATTGTAACAATGTATCAATGTAACAATGTATTAATGTATCAATGTATCATTTGTAGGTAACAATGTATCAGTTCTAAGTCGCTCTGGATGAGAGTGTATGCTAAATGCCATAAATGTAAAAAAATGTAATTTCAGTTCCACCTATCGGTTCCTATTAAAGCCATTTATGTTGGAATAAGTGCAAAAATATGTCTGTATTAAGGAGGCATCTCTTTGCTTGGACTGCTGCATCCTCTAATCATGTCCGTCATCATGTACTTTTTGTTTCGCTACGCTCCACTAGCACGTCAACTTTGGCTCCTCTTTGAGAGAAAATTCAATATGTTTGGAAATTTGGTGTTGTAAAAGAGGTTTCAGCTTCAAAATGGCAAAACATCTAAAGTTTCAGCAGCCTGTGGTCTCCTAGCTCCAAAGTTATGTTAGCCCCAGGAGAGTCTAAAACAATGAGCCAGGAAGCCAAATTTCAATTAAGACTGGCGATAAGTCCTGTCTACTGCTGAAATGGCAAACATGGTCCAAAGAGAAAGAAGATTTTTATGTTAAGCTTTTTCATTTGGTGTTCCTAGTTCACCGTTAATCCAAATGATATTTAATTTATAATTGTCTTAAATGGGATGAAAAAGCTTAAAGTAAACGTGATTACTTTAGTATCTGACATATAAGAAAAACAGATATTCAAATATATCTGGCACATTTTTTCACCATTTTGGAATCAAAACTTGAAATCAATAAGAACCAGAATCACTAATCAGAATCGAATGAACACAAGCAATACCCAAACCTCAAAACTTTTAGGTGAATTCTGTGACAGACTGGATACATTCATAAATAGGTAAATTAATTTTTTAACCACTTAATCCTACTCGGGGTCACAGGAAAGGCCGGCAACACAGGGCACAAGCAGGGAACAACCCAAGATGGGACAATAATCTATTGTAGGGTTCACACACACACACATGACACTTTGGCTACACCAATTAACCTAACAACCATGTCTGGAGTGTGGGATAAAACCTACGTGGACACGGGGAGGACATGCAAACTCCACGCAGATGGAGCCCAGGGTTGGGATTGAACAGGGGATCTCAGAGTTGAGGAGATAGCACCAACAACCAATAAATATAAAATGTGGTGAGTAGTAAGTTAGGATTTAGCTATTGAAATGTAAAAAGTAAAAGTATTAAGTTACAGAAATAATCAAGTAAATAACAAGTACTTATACTTCATTCCTAACCAGCTCTGCATTTAGAAGAGCCTGGTAACAGCAATGACATTCCAGACTCTTTAATGCCAAACTGGAATAATGATAGTCATCAGCTGTCTCAGCTAGCACACAATTCCACAATTCATTCGAAGGCTGCCGATCTGATCTGAAGAAATTCTTTAGTGATGGGTGCCAAAGATCATACAGTATAAAGCCGACTTACGTCTATTTTAGCAGCATAATAAAACTTAGTTTAAAAATGCAATGTGATTGAGTTGAATCTCCTTGTGAATGAGAACTACTAGCTAATTATAGCACAAGAGGTGGCATTTGTTCTATAAATGGGTGGGGGAAAATGTTACTCCTGTTCTACAACATCACAGTATGAATTAGCCATCAGCTGTTCCTATGAATAGATAATAGAACTAAATTGTTTTTGGTCTTATTTTAGCTGAAAAGCTGAGGAGGATTGCATGAAGGGAATCTGCTCTAAGCAAATGACTCAATGATCAGATTTGTTACTGCGCCCCAGAGTGACGCAAGATTTTCTCTTGTGGTTCACATAACCAGTCAGACTGGAAAAGCAAGGGCACTTTTAAAGTCGGCTCGGCTTCAGTAGCGATTGAAAGTTTGTGAATTACCCTTTAGAATTGTCTATTTTTATGCTTAAACATAACTTTCAATAATCGTTACATTTTCATAGAATTCCTAAACCCATTCTCCAATCAAACAAAAGCCCACTGAAAACACTTGGCTCCAAGTTCACTTTCAAAATAACTGCTAATGCTAGAGGTTTATATAATAGGTGAATTAGCTTAATCTCAGACTGGAAAATGAAGAAAAAACTAATTCAAGCAAATTTAGCAAATCTTTCAAAGAAATCAAGAAACCTCGAGAAATAATTTAACACAGCCACATGCCATAATCATTGGCATTCCTGCATTTAATACTTTGCACAGTGTCCCTTCTCTCTCAGTCTCCTGTAACTGCCATGCGATGGCGTCTTGTCTAGGATTGTTCCTGCCTTAAGCCCTATGCACCGGCTCTCCCACAACCCTGTCCAGGATTAAGTAGATAAGACAGTCAATTAATTAATGAGTGTTCTCTTATATCTTTAGGTAAACACAATCTGGGCACGGTTGTTTCTTTGCATTGACTTTTAGGTCTACCGAGACCCCCAAACAACACATTTTCCTTGCCTCGATCTCTGAAACAAGAACTTCAACCTTGCATTCGCCAAAATTTTGCTTCTTTGCCTTTCCTCCATTATAACCACTATCCTGCTCAACAATAAATGGGACACCATTTATGTAAATATTCATGATCTAATTTGCATTTACTGTATATGGATCTATATGGCCATTAAGGTGGTGGAACCTGAGGTTCGTAAACATTCCAAACATTTTGAAGAAGTTTTGATTTATTAATGGGACATGCGGTTCAGGTGTGCATTCACAAGGTTTTATTAATCTGAATTTTTTTTAGTGTAGGCCAGCTCCTGGTTTTTGTGCATACAAACACTCCAGAAGCCACACAGTTTTATAAATGGACCGATGTTAATGGAGTTCATGATGCTATGTAACTATACATATTGCTTTTCATGTCAGTTTATGTAGAGTTTGCAGCTTAAGTAGTTTGATTACACATGCAATTACAAATCTGCTCTCAGATTCTAATGTTCGTTGAATGTTGAGGAACATCTCAAAGGTTGGAGAACAAAGAGCACTCATCTTTCATAGGAAATCTTTTTAAAGGCTGCTCTCGATTGCCAGTTTTCCTTTGCCTGATAATGTTTCTTCTTTCTTCCTTATCAGTATGCTCATCTATTGCTCGCTAACGATGTTACATCTGAGGTACTGGTACTTCTGATGTGTCCATTTCTTATTTCATTGCATGTTCTTTTCTTTCCCGTGTTTGAAAGTGTGGCATGTTTTTGACGGTAAACTGTTAGAGTGGTGCACTAAACTCTTGCAGTTGTGTGTGCAGTAGTGATCATGGATAGTCATTGTGAGCATGCACTGCGATGCTGTGTGCAAATGGTTTCACCAAACTGCCTTATCCAACATCCTCAGCCATACTTTGTCATTAACTTACAAAAGTGAACAAAGAATGTCCAGTTCCATGTCATTCTTCAGTATTTAACAGCATAAGTGTGACAATGAAGTTTGGTTACCGATTGATTATTGATTAACACATTTTGATTTGCACACAGGGTAGATTTATGATATGATTTTAATGGCCTGCAGTTTGGACTGGACATTTCAGTTCATTGGACTAATACAGCCATGATCTTAAAACGTGACAACTGAACACTGGAGGATTCCCACATGGTGCTCTGGTGCAGCTTGACTGTCCCTTTCCCTCGGCATTGTTTGCAATCATCCTGTACAACTTGTTTTTGCACTCGAATCTGTATTGTGTGATGTGGAGTGTGTACTTACAGCTACCCAAATGCTGTGGAAAATCAAATATCAATTGATATTGTTCAGTGTGTAATGGATTTTGGTGTCAATGTTTGTAGTCAAAATGAGTACTTAATTAGTTTGAGCCCATTTCACCCAGTGTTTGAAAGGCAACAGGAAACAACACTTTATGATGACGCTGCCTGTTAGCCGTGGTAAAAGTGCTTGTGACACATCAGTGACTGTTAATGCGTAGGCTGCTGGTACAGGTTTATCAGGTACCGCAGTACTGACACTAGGTCATCAACCACATTATCCCAGTAAATGCATATAGTCAAAATCTCACTTTAGAGGAGGTTATAGGAGGATTAACACAAAGAATCCACTAAAATATAGTTATGGATTATTACTGTTCACCCACAAAGTGGACTGAAGGGAAGAGAAGGGGTTTTCATAAAATATTCAATATAACCGTAACCATAATGTGAAAAGGCATCACCATGGCAGTGTGATTGTTGGTGCTGAGAATGGTTGGTGTCCTCCTCTTACGCTGGAGGATGAAATAGAGCAGCCAAACAGGTTATGTTAATTGTATAACCATAATCTGCATTTCTATGGTGGCTAGAGCACAGTGGATTATTAGTAGTTGCCTAATTACTGATTAAGAGCATAAGATGGACTTTAAGCTATGATGATGACAGTCGGCTGTGTGTGTGACAGGTTCTGGAGGCAACACGTGTCACTCGCAGGAAAAGTAACATGGCTCTGCGATGGGAGGCAGGAATTTATGCGAACCAGGACGAAGGCGAGGAAGAAGAGGAGGAAGAGTGAAGTCTGCTGAAGGAAAAAAAGCAGGAGAAAGCAGGTTTGGGAGGGACATGGAGACAACCACGAGTATTTATGCTGAGTTTTTGTTGGAGAGACAATTAAAAATCACCGGACGCTCGTTCAACAAATGGCATCGAAGATCAGACAGCCAGGAAGCAAGACAAGTGTTCTCAATAAGGACTCGATGAGATAAATTTGACATGAGACTTCCAGATATTATTGTGCTTTCTGTATCTTTTCACAGCTTTTTTCCCCTCAGTTGATGAGATCAGGATGTTGGGACATATGCAAAGACAGCTAATATTAATTTTTGGATTGCTTTCCATTTTGTATGGTTTAAAGGAGGGACTCTGAATTGGAACTGCCAAGTGATAGGTGAGAGTTAAGAGAGTGAAACTGAAGTTTTTGAAACAGCGTACGGTTTGGTTATATACTACATAGCAGCACAACACTTTCTGTTGAGAATTATTCTGAACTATTATGGAAACTTTATTATATGTATATACCATAGATTTGGCCCTGTACATAATTCACCTACTGGACAAAAAAGCTTCTCGGAAAAACACTGTAGTAAAGTGAGATGGATGATGTAAGTAGGGAATAACATGGTTGGTCTGGAGATATGTTCACAAAAAAAAAGTGTCATTGTTAGGTTTGTAATTGCACAATAGTATTCAGTCAGAAATGGGATATTTTATTGACAGGTAAAGGAAGTGGAGGAGGGCTGCCTAAACCACATCTGTTTCTAAAACCAAGGTCCTTTTGCACTGTGTGACAGCACGTACGCTGTAATACGTGATTTTAAAATGTAACAGCCTGAACTGGTAGATTAATTGTTTTTAGCACAAATGTGATTTACACAATCAAACAATCCTGAAATGGAGCAAATATCCATTAGGGTTTGAAAAGGTTTAATTATTTTAATCAGCCTCCCTCTTTAAAGAAAGCATTGCTTTTGCTAATGCTACGCAATGATTATGAATCATTACACATTTTTCTAGGGGTACGATTAAAATAAGAGGTTAAAGCATCTTTGATGGTGGTCCAATTGAAAAGTATAAGCTCAGGCTCCAAAAATATGAATATCCATAAGTGCAATAGGTACATTCATACATTTGCTGCTCTGTGCACAGTAAAAAAGCTAAACATTTTCTTAAAATTCCATATAACATTACGTAAGAGGAAAAGTCTTTTTGTGTTAAAATGCACACGATCTCGGAGTCTAACCCTCCTGTGAATGTTCTATTAGCCATGACAATTGATTTCAAAAGAAAATCCAGCAACAGTGGGCAGTACAGGGTATAAATTTCTAAGTAAACAGGGCATGAAGTTATTTTTCAATCCAAACCTTGGTAAGGTCAAAAGGTAGTCATGATCTTGATCAGATGAAAATGAAGTGATTAGAAAAACAGTGAGTAGTTCAGTCCTTCCCTGTTGGATGTTTAATTAGACTCATTTAGTAATAAGTTGTATACGACCCTGGCTCTCTTTTGCATTGTGTATTGACCTTATTTAAAAAGATTTAACATTTATATCAAGAATTTGTTTCAAAAACCTGAGCAACCTGGGATGATATTTGAAAATTCTCCAATTCTGGACCATCTGCCTTTCCAGCTGAAGGATGAATGAGTGAATGAGATGTATATCTGAATAAGACTGAAGGACATGGCGGACTCTTTCAGTTTTTGTGTATTTACTATCCACATCATACAACGTCCTGGAGATCTGGAGTCAATGAAAAGTGTGAAAAGACAAATTTAAAATGCTTTACTGGGATAACTGTTGATTCAGTGCTTACGTGTTTTTAGAGATGTTTTTAATTTGATAAGTGTGTCCTGGGACATGGGTTTTTGGAACATGTGATATGTAGTGACCTGTCTCAACATTATACCCACTAGGGACATGATTTCTATTCAGATTGTTTGACATGGTTAGTAGATATTTTGAATAATATAAGAAGGAAATATTTTTGTGCAGTGCACTATTTAGTGTGTCTACGAATGGAACATAATTTTACAGAAGCTGATGACTGAATATCACATATGTGCATTTATGCAAATTATAGCCTTTGTGTGATTGTGTGCGTGTGCATGCGTGTGCCTGTTTGAATAAGACATGTTAAGGTTTAAAAAACTTTTAAAAATCATATTTCGAAAACCCAAAGTAGTTTGGTGCTTTATTCTGCATGAAGTGAAAGGTGAGCAGATATAAAGTGTAGCAAACTGTGCTTTAATTAACTGCCATACATACGCATTAGTAGTATTATTTTATAGATGTAGCACAAATTAGTGTTTTTAAAATTTATTTCACCTGGCCCAGTTTGGATCTTCCAAAGTCTGAAAATAGAAAGTGACACAGATTATTTATATTAAAGAAGCAACGTATAATTGACAAAAACAGCATTTTGGGGTATCAGATGAAACCATAAATGGCCAGATAATGAGCTAAAGTGTAATAGATTCTCATCTATTATTAATTACCTTTCCAGTGTGTTAGCTCTGTATTCAAACATTTGCCTTTTTAGTGCATGTTACTTCCATTGGAAGAAACTAATACTAGATTAATCAAATCACCGTAGGAAAGTTAAGAAACACCCAATAATATCAATCCGCTGGTACAAATAGACATATGTGGAGTGTGCTATACTTTATATATTTAAATATAGCTTCCTAATAATGTTGCTCTGCTTGTGAAATATGTTCTCCAAATTTGGAAGCCACTCTTTATTTGCAATGTGCTGTCCATATTTTTTTCTTTTTTTGAAAAGCTATGAAGTGTGTGATGATGCATTCATGTTTTTTTAAATCTCTGTTAATATGTTAACCACTCGGTGTATGTTAATATATTCTGCTTATGTTGTTTTATAGTAATTGCAAGGCTCACACTTAAACGCATATATAATTATTTTCTCATTAAAAACAAAATTTAAGGAATATGAGCTGTTTTCTCATAAATGCTTTAGTTTGTTTGTTTTATCTCTCTATGGTTTACGATTCTCATCCTGTTCTGAGATGGGGTGTGTGTGTGTGGGGGGGGGGACACTCTCTCCCAAATTCACATTTCACAGGTAACCATGTACCCTGATTGAGGCGAGTTAGACGCAAGTTAATATTAATAGAGGTTGCGTTAGTATTACATTGCCCCACCTTTCCTGCTTTAATAGCCTTGGGCAGGTTCTGCCACAAAATCATTAGTAAAGGCGCTGATGTTGACTTTATACCTGTTAAACATACAAATATATAAGAATGGGTGTCCACATACTTTCGACCTTCAATCTTGTGCACAAATCAATTCGTAACCACAGTCACCATGCTGATACTTTTCAGATTTTGCGTTTGATTTGGTGTCTCATAAACATACAATGAGGAACTTCCTACTAAGCAAGCAGTTCTCATTATTTTCTAGGTCTAGTATTCAGTAATAAAGCATAACTTAACGCCATGTGTATATCTGTGTATGTCCATTACACTAAAATAAATGCCCAGAAATGGGGAAGTTCCTGATTAACTGATAATTTATTTTATTTTATGCATCGAACAAGCAGAGCAAACATTTCCCATGGATCCTGGTACAGTACTGGTATTCTGAATCAATGTTTTGTTCTTTGTTGAAACAATTCAGGACAGACTGCTTTTAAAAAAATGAATACACTGTACTATAAAAAGGCAAAAGAATAAAAGCCTAAACAGTTTTCCCTTAATAAACAATACAGATATGAGCCAGACAAACCTAATACATATTACTGTTTTTGAGTTACTCATACTTTCCCATAAATGTTTTCCGTGTTTATTAGTAGAACAGAAAGCTCATACATGTAATTATTCTGAATGATCACACTACAGTCAAACTTTTTTTTTAAGGAAATTAAGTTAGCAAACATGAAATCTGAGTTTTTTAAAGAACATATCCAGAACTCAAGAATCTGTATCAGTATCTGAAGAGAAAAGCTGGGTTCTGTAGTTTAAGTTTGTAATTCTGTGTTTGTGTAGGTACAGTATCTCTAAAAGTAGATTGGTTACACCATCCCTAAATATACACTCTCCGGTCAGATTGTCAGGTTCTCCTTGTAGGTGGACAGTTACACATGTTATTATTGTATACACAGTAAAGTGACTAATCATCTCCATTCAGCAGATACTTTCTTAATGATAATAGAATGGTAGTTGAGGTAGGAACTAAAACCAGGTTTAACCTGCATAGCTGGAATTTAAACCACTGTACCCTTACTCTATAGCTGGGATTTAAACCACTGTACACTTACTCTATGTCAGGGATTTAAACCACTGTACACTTACTCTAT
>JAVSBU010000041.1:1282214-1312139 GCA_033118015.1 Loricariichthys derbyi
GGACACTGGAGGTGTGGTCTCCCATCCTAACAGATTGAGGTCTGGAGGTAAGGAAATCCATGATCCAACTGCAAAGGGTATGACTGATCCCAAGTGTGCTCAGGTTGGAGACTAGTCTAGATGGAATGTACGTTTGTTACCAGTGGTGATCACAGTCGGACAAAAACTAGAAATGAACTGCTAAGATTTATTCCCTCATCATCACAGGAAATGGATCAGCTCGTTTGCTACCTCGATGCAGGAATAAAAAGTATAATCTCTGAAACCTATGTGGTTGCCATTGATGAACTGCCAGGTGGAACTGCTGAGGATTGTAGTACTCCTATTATTGATTCAATTGACAATCTTGCCACCATTCATGAATATTTTACAGGAAATGACAAGAATGATACAGAGAAAAAACTGATACAAAATATTGCTAAGACCATGACAGATCGATGTGCCACAAATCATGCTGCTGTAAGACTAGTAGAGGAAAAATGGGGCAAAGAACTTAATGAACTCAACTTCCACCTACACCCCCTTGATGCTTTTGCCACAAAATTAAGAGATACCTTAAAACAGTCTGAGGGGGGAGGGCTAGAAAAAGGATGTGGGGGTAAAAGACTGCACTGCAGGGAATATTGTACTCTCTTTTAATAAGCTTAGATACACAGATGGAAAGGGTGACCCACAAAATTTTGTAACATTTTTAAATAATAAGAATTTGCCGCACGATCTTCTTCCCCGATACCGGGGAAATCGGCTGCATGTTATTTTTCATATATGTGGAATTTTAATCGAACATTATTCTAGTTTTATGGAGCTGTTCCAGAAAGGCACCTTGTGTGATTGTCTGCGAAATAGTCTGCTGAAGGACTTTAATTCTGTCACAGGACATGTAGAGATGCTGGTTCTTGGCATCATTGGAAAATTACTCTGGTCCCTGGATGAAGAAGTTTTATCGCAGTGCCAGTGACCAGATCAACCATGTGGAAGGAGTTAAGATTATAAAGCAGGTTGGTGAGCACCTCAACATAGACAGAGATCCATTGGACTTGCTAAGAAGTGAAACTGACTTCTTTGATTGAGCTACTCAAGGATTCTCATACCCTTTTGGCCTTGAGACAGGAATCGAAGGATCCTAATCAATTCCGAACAATGATGAGCGCCGTAGTAAATGCTGTGCTAGATGTTCTGCAACATCAGTATAAAACGTACTTCGACACAGATGTGACAGCCAAGCTGAAAGAAGAAACCAAGTCTGCGCGTGCCCATAACGAAGATGCAGAAGAGGTTATGGGAATGCTTTCAGCTGCCAAAAAGAGAGCCTGCAATGCCACCATCTGTTTCATCTCCTGCAAAATGAGAGCCCAGAAAAACCGCACTGTTGCAGACTTAGATGTTCTGCCAGTGGAAAAAAGAGAATCGATCATCAAGAAAGCAACCAAGTTTGCTTGTCAACAGAGGAGCAACAGGAGATTAAAACAAAAAGAATTGGAATTGTCAGAGACAAGCTGCAAGGCAACAGGGTAGAGAGACCACTGATCAGAATCGATTGGAAAGGAGGTTGAAATCCATTGCACCAGAAAAAATTGCAGAGACATTACAGAACTTTCAGAGGAAAAATTGGAAGATGTGACTGATCTTTTGGGAGGGAAATGTGTGGGCCGGTTAGTCTGCAATGTGTGGTATGAAGATGGACAGGCTGTTACATACAATGGCAAAATAGAAAAACTAAAATCAAAAGGACAAAAGTATGTAGTTGCATATTGGAAGAGCAATATTAATGAAACATGAGAATGGAACAGACTGGGATATGACCGTCTATGCTTTGGGAGCTGATCTAATTAGTGATGATCTCATACTTAATTAACTAAATCATTCTATTTTCTGGGAAAGGATCCCTAATTATTTTACTTCATTATTCACTTGAATCATTTTGGATTAAAAACCACCTTTTTGTGCATTGATTTGATCCTACTTGATGATGGAACAATTGCTAAAACGATGTAGAATTTTATGGATTGTCAACTATTAATTTACTTCAGAATTATATTGATTATTGACTGTTAATTAACTTAGGTTTAAAAGTAGAAGATAACTATAGTCTAGAATGAAATACTAGGCTGTTTTTTCAGATATGTCATTCAGGAAACCAGAAATTGATTGAAAATGATTGAATGATGAATTAATCTGATTAATTATAATTTCAGGTCACCCTTACTGATTTAAAGTGCATTTTCTTGCTTTATATCAAAAGAGATTTCAAACATTTCAAATTTCATCAAAGTATCTCAAGGCATTTATGAGCATTTATTCATTTCAGGTCACTGGTTTCGGTCACAGATTCCCTATTGTTTTTCCTTTAATTACTGTAGAGATAACAAAGGTCATTTAATAAAAAGGGGGAAAAAATCATAACTTCCTTTACTTAAGTGATTTGGACAAACTTAGGATCATTTTAAATGTCTCGTCATGCTCTATTCATTGATGTAATTAATCCAGTTGCCAATAAACTTCAACTATTTGACTTGGCCACTGTGGTGTCAGTAATGTGTTTGTGGTGTTACACATGGACTGGAACTTTGGCTCAGTTAATGCACTTAGATTTATTTATAGAAACACATAACTACTCAGACTACACCTTTATCTGCTGCATCTGTGACATCTGGTTGGCCCAGTCGCCTCACAAAGGTAAAAAAACTAAATAAATATATAGCATAAATAGAAAAAAATGATATTAATAATGAACTTTTTTTCTTCTGACAACTAGATGAGTCACTAAGGATATATACACAAAGGATGAGGTGAACTTTTTGTACTTATTCTATATTCAGATGTTCAATGATTGCAAGTAGTCTTATCATGAACCTGCTGTAAATATAAATCGTTTGATAGACCTAAACATACTTGCAATCTGTTTTTACCTGTGGATGGATATATGAAAGGATTTTTACAGTTTAAATAAAAGTTTATAAGTTTAAATGGCATTGGATGAAAATACTTGTTAGTGGAGGGAAGAATAAGATTAAGTAGACTGACCTGTACTGGACTGAAGAAGCAGGGTTGATGGCAGTTAGTGACCAAATATGTACTCTGAATTTAAAAAACGACAGAGGCTTGGCTGGTAAAAAAAAAAGAAAAAAAAAAAGTAAAAAAATGTTTTAGGGGCTAATTTTGAAAACAGAGAGGTTTGAACTTTGATTCACAACAGGGACATCAGGAGAAGGTTCAGCATCATCAAAGAAGCCTCTTCACCCTTCTTCCATCAGACAGGTGACAACAAGACTGAGAAACAGCCGCCCTAACCTACCACCACCCTAATACTGACCTTATTAACTTATACTGATACTACATTTTGAAAACCAAGATATAGTAAAACTAATAGAAGTGCTTTTGGAATAAGATACAAGCAGACTATGCCAATGGGATATTTGGGTTTCTATTTACAGGACTATTAACTATATAATATGTTAATTAAAACATGTGGCATGGTGGTGCAGTTCTTAAGGGAGTCGCTTTGGAGTTGCAGTTTCTTTGGTTTGATTCTGGCCTTGGACTGCCTGTGAGGAGTTTGCATGTTTTCCCATGTTTGAATGGGTCCAAAATCCTCTTTTTAGATGACATGTCTCCTCAAATCATCACTGACTGTGGAAACTTCATACGGGTCTTCAAGCACCATGGATTCTGTTCCTCTCCACTCTTCCTCCAGAATCTGGGACACTGGTTTCCAAATGACATGCAAAATTAATTTTCGTCTGAAAAGAGGATTTTGGACCACTGAGTAACAGTCCAGTTCTTTTTCTCCACAGCCCAAGCAAGAAGCTTCTGATGTTGTCTCTGGTTCAGGCTCGACACGAGGAACGTGATATTTGTAGATCATGTCTAGGATTCATCTGTTTGTAGTGACTCTTGATTTTATGTAATATTCTGATTTTCTGAGACCCTGAATTTTGGGTTTTCATTATCTGTAAACCACAATCATCAAAATGTCAAGAAATAAAGGCTTGAAATATTTCAATCTATGTGTAATGAATCTATATAATAGATGGGTTTCACGCTCTGCAATGAGGGACAAAAAATATTGACCTTTTTCATGATATTCTAATTTTTTTTAAATGTACTAGCAATGGAGCTCGATGACTAGCCTTGTAGCCTCCCAGTAAGAAGGTCCAGGGTTCAATCCCAAGTGGGTCCTCCCTAACCTGAGTTTATATATGACCAGTTTCAAGATAACCTTGAGTATTGATGATGCAAACTTGTGTCTGTGTTTGTTGAAACCAACTAAGCAAATAAACCAGCTATGCTCCATGCTAATCCGCTAGCTAATAAGCAGTTTGGGACGCAGCCATCCTAACCGGAAGTGCTCGTTTTTGGGGCGGGACTTCTTGTGCCACGTTGATGGAGACCAGTGGAGACGTGGAATCTTGCTTGAGTGCGATCGGGACAGCTGCTAATTCTGACCAGAACTAATCCAACCAAGCAAAAACGACCGATTCAAGTTGTTGGTTAAAGTTTGGTATCGGTTTTGTACAGTTTGATGAGTTTTTGCGTGCTGACAAGGATCTCTGAGTGGGAAGGTAAGCACTTTTAGTGCGATTGATACCGTTTGCAACGCAATATAGCTAAGATATGCTAAGCTAAGCTAAAGCTAGCTTCTGGGCTACACCGGAGCTTAGCCGTTTACTCTGATTTAATTACGGATTTATAACGATGTACCGGTTCTTTCAGTGAATTTTAGTTTTAGCCATTGGAGCTTGTTTTGTTTTTGCACTCTCAGTGCTGTAATATGAACCTTAAACAGTCCACGTCACTCAGCTTCACTTCCCTACACTGTCTGAAGTTTTATAAACATTTCTCAGCTATTTGGTTCATCGGCTCCACCAACGTTTACTTTTATAATTTGCACACATTTTAATCCATCTGCTTCATCAAAGCATTAAGCAGCAGTGTTTAATCTCTTTACCTTAGTCATATGGACTGCACTGCTAAGGTTAATTTATAACCACAATTAGTTCCGATCCCGCAATCTGATTGGCTGAGAGACGTTCTGGGCGTGACATCATTACCTGATAATGGCACTCTGGCCAAAGCACTCTGTATTACTACAACAACTTCAGACATAAAGCACCAACGTTATTATACAAGTAAAAGAATGAGTTTATAAAATCTACCAGATTTATAAAGCTTAGCTAGGATTTAAATGAGTTAGCTGGAGCTATTAATGAAGCCTGATAAGGATTTGGATCAAAGAAAAATTGTCAGTGCAGTTAATCAAAAATCCTGAGCTCTTAATGTCGCTTCTTCTTGGGTCTTTCTGCTTTTCTTCCCAAACACGTCGTTTGCTGGTGTTAAACTCTGTGTCTTTCATTAAACACCATCGGCGGCTTATCGGAGCTTCATTTATGGATCTGTTAAATCCAGCTCTTAAAGCTGATGCTCTATAACTCTCCCTTTAACATTAAGCGCTTCAGATAGAACTCATTTAGAATCAGTAACACTCATTATAACGTGATCCTAGCCTTAGGTTATAACACCTGGATCTCACTCTCATTAGGGATCATGTTCCTAAGCTGCAGCCCATAGTCTGATTGTGTTTTAAGAGCTGAATGCTAAGAGAATGGAACTTTTTAACAGTAAATGGCAATAAAAGAACTGTGGTGTATATAAACACAATAATACACTCGTGGTCATGTTTTAACGTCAGATATTGGCCCTGTTGTTCTGCTCTGCATTCGGCCTGTGGTCTTATGTCTATGACCGGATCACTGCAGTGCCAGTACCTGACATTAAAGCATGACCACGAGTGTGGGACTGTGGTGTCCTAGTGGTTAAAGCACTGGACTCTTGACCAGAAGGTTCAGGGTTCAAATCACACCTCTGCCAAGCTGCCACTGTTGGATCATTGAGCAAGAACCCTAACTTACAATTGCTTAGATTGTAAGATTGAACCAATTGTAAATCCTTCTGTATAAGGCCGTTTGCTAAAAGCCAGAATTCAGAATTAAGAAACACAGGACATAATGGTAAATCGTCATAAATATATTATTGCTTAAATATAATCTAACTTGAACTAGCTTATCATCTTCCTAATATGAGTACTGTGGGACTAATGCACATTTTGCAACCAAATGTTGGCACAACTCCAAATCAGAAAGAGTTGTGGCAGTATGGAAAATGCATATTTTAAAAAATGCAGTGTGTCTTGCAGTAACACTGTGGTTTGATCCTGAACCTGGGCTCCAACTATGTGGAGTTTACATGTTCTCTCTATAGTCATGTGGGGTTTTTTCTGGGTTCTCTAGTTTCTTCCCACAATCCAAATATGTTTGTTAGATTATTTAGTGTTTCCAGAGGTTGAAACTTTGAGGAGCAGAGCTAGGCAGACGATCTTCAATTTGTGTGGACATGATTATAAGCAAACTGGTTTACAGACTAAAGGTCGAAGGAATATGCATATTGTAGTTGTATGTTTGTTTTGCATTGTCTTGTTGAAAAATGCAGGGCTGTCCCTGGAAAAGTTGTCACCCTGAGTCCCGCTTATGTTTAAAGTGTCAATGTAGTTTTCTGCATTAATGCTGCCATCACAAGAGTGTAAATTACTGACCAAGCTCCATAACACAAGAGGCTGGATGGTCTGTTTTCTCTTTGGTCTGCAGCATTTCTTCCAAAAAATTCTGGAATACTGCTTCATATAGCCACACTACACATTTCCACTGTGTGATGGTCCGTCCCTGCCACTGCTTCTGGGCACAGTTAACATAAGGCTTCTTCTTTTCAGGGCAGTGTTTTAGGTGGGATATGTGAATGTATCTCTGTATTGTAAATACAGTAGTAAGTCCTTACTCGTGTTTATTTCAGCTATTGATGTAGTGCCATCTGAGGGGTGAGAGATGATAGGTGTTCAGTTTAGGTTCACACATTGGCCTTTATGGACTGAACTTTCTCCAGATTCCTAATGATATATAGTAGAAGGAGAAATATTCTAAAAACTTCCAGTCTTTCTTTGAGGAACGTTGGTTTTTAATAATTTTTTAAAAACATCCTTAAACATTATGACAAACTGAAATTCCTTTGCCCATCTCTGCTCCTCAAAGACTCAGCCTTTCGTTGATGCTTTTTTTTTATCATATGATTACAACCGTCTGTTTAAAATCAGATAATTTATTTATGTTTTTAAACATCAACACTAGCCATAAATTGCACCTGTCTCAATTTTTTCGTAATGTGTTGCAGGCCTGAAATGCAGGAATGTTTACTAAATGCTGTAAATGTAATGTGCAGCTGACAAAACTGCATGATTCTATTGTGTGAATGTGGACCAAAATCTCCAAGGCCTTGTAGAATCTATGCCAAAAATAATTAATGCAGTTCTGAAGGCAAAAGGCAGTTTTGGCAGGTCATGTGCAAAGCTTATGGAATCATGTCCTCAGCATGTGGAGGGGGAATTATGTCATGTCACAATATTTTGATCTTTAAATTGCTAAGAAATATGTGGCAGACAGATAGAAACGCCCTTCAGCTCCTGCCTCTGCTTGTGGACCCAAGCTGCTGATTGGCTGTTGGGGTGACCAACTGTCTATGACCTCAATGTCCAGAATTAAAAAGACGGATTAATAAGATCTCGGTCATTAAAGTAAAGAGATGTGGCACCGAGGTGTAGTTTAAAATGGACCTCTGTGATCCTGAGTGGGACAGTGGGGATAAAACAAAGTTTAAAAAAGTGTTGTAACAGTATAATTACATGGGGGCTGTGGTAGCCTAGCAGTTAAGGTGCTGGACTATGGACCAGAAGGTCCCGGGTTAAAATCTCTGCCAGCCTCAACTGTTGGGTCCTTGAGCAAAACCCTTAACCTACAATTGCTTGGATTGTAACAATGTATCAATGTAACAATATATCCTTGTAACAATGTATCAGTTGTAAGTCACTCTAGATAAAGACATCTGTTAAATACCATAAATGTTGTTGTGTGTCGATGCAGGATGAAGCTAAAAGAGATAAACCGCACCGCTATCCAGGCTTGGAGCCCTGCTGCACATCACCCGATTTACTTGGCTGCAGGTAATTAATATCCACACACTTCATTCTTAGAGTCAGTAATGTAAAGTCTCTCTTACAGCCCTGCCTGAGACAATTTGCCTTTGTGTACTTCCTGTTTGTACATGTTTCTCACCTGTTGTTCTCCACCTTCACTCAGGCACCTCCGCGCAGCAGCTCGATGCTACATTTAGCACCAATGCTTCCCTGGAGATCTTTGAACTGGACCTGGCTGAGCCCATGTTGGCCATGAAGTCATGTGGTACTTTCACGTCTCCTCACAGGTCCGTCTCTTACTGTGGACTCATTACTTAATTGTTTTATAGATAAAGCATTCGCTATCTGATGCTAAGCTTTCGATGTTTTGTTTTCTTATGCAAACAGGGTTTGTTCTAAATGTGTTAAACCTTAATGCAGAAAGCAAAAATCCTTTGTAGTAGGAAATGGGATTTGAACCTTAGAGCTTCTGCTCCACAGTCCATTTATATTTTAGTTATATAGCATATGCTCTTACTCAGTCCAAGTCCCTATAGCTGGTCCCCACACAGTTCCTATAGATGCTATATGGGTGCATGTGTAATATCAGCTTACATATTCTCACTCTCCTCCAGATACCACAAACTGGTTTGGGGCCCACATGGCATGGATGAGGCCCAGTCCTCCGGAGTTCTCATTGCAGGAGGAGAGACTGGTAACATTATTTTGTATGATCCTGCAAAGATCGTCGCTGGCGACAGTGACGTGGTCATCGCCCAGAGTGAGAAACACACCGGGCCCGTCCGAGCTCTCGACGTCAACTGGTTTCAGGTAAGTTCTCTTAATTGTTCACTCACTGTGTGTAGTTTTACTATTAACAGATGTGTTGGTTAGGTTCTTAAACTGTGCCATGTTTTATAGACAAACCTGGTGGCCTCTGGAGGCAATGAGTCTGAGATCTACATCTGGGACTTGAACAGTTTCAGCTCCCCAATGACGCCAGGACCGAAATCACAGGTGTGCATTCTGCATTCGTCCTGTTTTTTTATTTACTTCATAAAAGATATTTTGGCCAGTGCTCAAATGGCACTGGGTTATAAAATCAGTTTGCTATTAAAATTAGAATAAGTAATGTTATTCTTGTTGGAGTAGAGCCAGAGGACCTGGTTTTATCCCAGATGGTTCTTGCACAGTGAAAGTCAACAGGTGCATTTACAGAAAACCTGTAAATCCTAGTGCCAGTGCCAAGTCCAAATAAATGTTTGGGGTTGCCAAATCTAGCATGCGGAAATCCCCTGTAGCGACCCCTTAAGAGCTAAAGAGCTGTTTAAGGAGTGCAGATAATAATTATCGCGTGTTATTTGATTTTGTTTAAGCTGATCGACTGGTTTTTACCTCTTGTTTTTGTCGCTGTGTGTCAGCCCTTAGAAGATATCAGCTGTGTAGCGTGGAACTGCCAAGTCCAACACATCCTCGCCTCAGCCAGCCCCGGTGGCAGAGCCTCTATCTGGGATCTGAGGAAGAACGACCTCATCATCAAAGTCAGCGACCACAGCAACAGGGTCTGTTTCATCTTACGTTTACACTCAGATTTACATCAGCCCACTGGCAAACTCGACTGTGCTGCAGCTAAAATGCTGATTAAACACGAAATAAGGATTTGAGTCTAGCAATTAAACCTAACGAATCTGTTGGTGTTTGTGTTTTGTCTCCTGGCATAGATGGTTCATTCACTTTTAACTTCAGTTCTGCATTTTTAGGTAGAATTGTTTGTGTCTAATCTGTCTGCTAGCAATTGTGAACAATCTATAATTAAATCTTGCTAGTTAAACAACACTTGCTTGCAAATTGAGTTTTACTGATATTTTTGCTGTTTCACTGTTTATTTTGCAAGCTTGTTATCAATGTTCTTATTATTTGCATGTATAAATAAATATTTTGCTAATGTAACTGATCCCTTTGTTAATTTAAATAATGCCTTTGCTTTAGAGGTCTTATGTATTTATGGTAGGTTATAAATTGTTAGCCACAGAAAGTCCAGGGTTCAAATCCCATCTCTGCTATGCTGCCATTGTCGCGTCCCTGAGCAAGGTTCTTAACCTTCCGTTGTTTGAGTTGTAAGATTGTAAGTCGCTCTGAATAAAATCTTCTGCTAAATTATGTAAATGAAGCCATAACATATAGTCATGGACTGGGATTATCTCGTGCACTGAGTGAATGACTTCTGTTTATTTATGTCCATTTTTCTCTGTAAAAATTGAAAGAAATGGACACTAGCCACAAAAGCTTTTGGAAAGGAGCTAAGCAATTCGGTGTGCTGTAGTTCTCTTCAGCAAGCCGAGACAGAATTAGACTTTTGGCCGCCACAATTTTTAGCACTGCAGCATGCTGTATAACTGGGACTCGTCCCCCTGTAAATTGGGTCTAATAATGTGACTGATTTGCTGAATTTAGCAGACACCCTTCTACTTTCAGTTGATACAGTCTTATATTGCAATACTGGTAATTATAAACCTTGCTCAATCGCCCCCTAAAAATGACTGATATATGATTTATATAGATGCATTGTTCTGGTCTGGCATGGAACCCAGAAGTTGCCACTCAGCTGGTAATAGCGTCTGAAGATGATCGCATGCCCGTTATCCAAATGTGGGATCTGCGCTTTGCCACCTCCCCTCTGAAAGTCCTGGAGAACCACACAAGGTAGAAAGAATGTTTGAAGCCATGTTGTCATGTCCAAATGACATTTGACCCAGTTTGCCTTGTATATTTTGATGTTAGGGTTTAATACATTTACACAGATTAAACCTGTTGGAGAATTTTCCATTTCTTATTCAGACTGATGACATTATGCTGTGCATTTTTGTGGTAGGGGTATTCTAGCCATCGCATGGAGTCTGGCTGACCCAGAGTTGCTATTGAGTTGTGGGAAGGATAACCGTATTCTGTGCTGGAACCCCAGTACTTCTGAGGTAGGATTCCCGTGCCATACCAGTATAGCTCTCTTATCATATGCTTTCTTTTTAGCTTAATCCTTATGATTGAATGTACTTTATTCTATTGAGTCTTCTCGTTTTTGACCAGGTCCTTTATGAGCTCCCCAGCTCTCAGTGGTGCTTTGACATCCAGTGGTGCCCCAGGAACCCGGCCGTCCTGTCTGCTGCTTCCTTTGATGGACGTATCAGTATCTACTCCATCATGGGAGGCAGCAACGATGCCATCATCAGTGCCCAGGCTGAGCAGGTGCCAGGATTTTTTTTTTTGTTTTCGCAATGTATGCAGCTCATAGTAATTAGCTTGACTTTAAACCATTCAGCCAAATCATTAAATCCACTTGTTTTATAACGATGATTGATCTTCATGCGAATACCCAGACCCTGGATTTATCAGTAAAACCTTACCCATTATAGACCCAATTTATATGCAGGTTGACATGCCTTATATGAACTTTGCAGATAAGCTCCTCGTTTGCCAACATGGACCCCTTTGGTACAGGCCAGACGTTGCCCCCGCTACAGCTGCCTCAAACTGCCGAAGCTAACACCACTGTTACTCCATTAAAGAAACCCCCCAAGTGGATTCGTAGACCTGTGGGGGCTTCGTTTGCTGTGAGTGTTGATCTAGTCTCTTACAGTACTAAACTTTAGTATATTTTGTACATTCATTTTCATATTTTGTCATTTTCTAGTTTGGTGGTAAACTTGTTTCCTTGGAGAACATCAAAACGCAGCCCCAGCAGCCTATGGCGCATGTTGTCCATATTAGCCAGGTTGTCACCGAAACAGACTTCTTGGACCGCTCCAAACACCTTCAGGGCACTCTCGCTGCTGGAACCTTTGTGGAGTTCTGCCAGGCGAAAATTGAAGCTGCTCTAAATGAGTTTGAGAGAGCGATTTGGGCTTTCTTGAAGGTATTGAGATTATGGAAATGGTGCAGCTGATAGCTAAGATGTGAAAAGTATTGCATTTTTTAACTATGCTTGTTTGAACCGTCCAGGTTAGACAGAGTACAGTAGATTCATAGTCAAATTTATTTGTATAGAGCTTTTTACAATGGAGCATTGTCTCAAAGCAGCTTTACAACTTATGTTATTTCCAATTTGAGCAACAGTGGCAAGGAAAACTCCCTAAACAATTCTAGAAATAAACCTTGGGAGGATAAAGAGACACCACGGAACAATTAACTATGGCAGCAAAAGGTAGCTAAAAGGTTTTTTAAAAGTGAGGAATCAGAGGGAAACACAGCCAAGAGGGATCACATGAGACATCAGCAACCCACCTCTCCAACAACCAACAAACTTATGTGGTTGCATAAGAGAGACAGGGAGACAGAACCCAACATCCCAGATCATCACAAATCTTATTGATCATGAACCCCCAGGCTTTACCATAAGGATGAGCAACTTCATTCAGAAGTTAAAGATTCAGACATTAAACAATGGATAACAACTACTAACAATCAAACCCTGTTATCTAAACTATAATTATAATAGCAACAATCACATCTTGGCTCTGGATGATGGTGTTCTAACCTAAGCGATTCACCATCGCATCTCTTTAAGAAGACAAAGGACATGCATTAGTCGGAGTAGGACAGCCACTCTCTGTTGTCTTTGTTAGATAACTGACCGCTCATGTTTCCTTCTTAGGTCCACTTTGAAGACAATGCCCGTGGAAAATACTTGGAACTTTTGGGTTACAAGAAGGAGGAACTAGCTCTGAAGGTGATTCTTCCACATCCTCATTGACTGCTAAGCTTTTATGCCTTCTAAACTAATTAGCTGTCTAACGTCCACATTATGTTCTGCGAAAGAGGGCGTTAACTGGACGTCACCGCAGTCACATAGTAATTTAGATACTTTTCACAGTGTTTTAGTTAAATTACTATATTAATTAAGCACAATATGTAAGTATTTATAGTACTGTACATACAATAATTCCTTTTTTGTATCTGTCTTTCAAGACTGCAATTCTCATTTCTATCAGCAGGTGTCGTAAGTGTTCGCTCGTACTAGTTTTCTGTCTTTCAGACGGGAATTATTTCCTATTATAGTACTTTTCTGTTCTAGTTCTTACAGACCACAGATGTTAAAGCGAATGGACGTTAAATGCGCTTACGTGTGGTTTGTTAGACTGCTGAGACTTTCTTCAAAGCATCAGAAGTATCTCACTGATGTGTCTCATGTCAGACCCTGATGCACTGTGTTGTTTTCAGATCGCATCAGCATTAGAAACCAAGGACCACAAGTCGCATGAAGGCAATGAGGTAAGGACTTTCAGGAATTTCCCACTTATTAATCCCGTTCCTTATGTTTAAACCATATAAGTTACGCCTATAATTGGGTAAATGTTGGAGTGAAATCAAAATCAGAGGTTGGAACGGCAGGTTTTCATGTAAAAACTTGGTAATTTATGGTTTGCTAGGCAGATGGAACCACCCAGTGGTCAGTCTCTTCCTTCTCTACCCACGAGGAACCATAAAGAAACTAACTTCATGATTCTTGCGCTGAGTTTTTATTTTATTGGCCTGCATTCGTCCTAAGATACCTTTTGTTCTGATTGCTGAATTCATGTGAATGTGATTCAGTAGAAGTTGTGACCTGTGACTGATCCAGTTTCTTAGCTCTTATAATTTTTGAGCAATTCCAATCAGTGCTGCAGTTCTCCAATCAGTGTGAATCAGTAATTTGCATGCTTATATTGACGTCTGGTATAATTTAGCATTTCTGCTCTTCAAAATGCTTGCTGCATTCCTTTTGTCCATAAATAATTGTCCCTTTCTAACCCTGCTGTGACTGTATAGTGTCTCTTTATCCCTGTATGCCACTGTGTTTGTCCCTTCTGCCACTCCTGGACTAAAAGCATTTCCAGTGGCCAATCTTGAGCTTTCACTGCTCAATCACGTACTTGACCCCAGTGCAAGTCTTGTTAATGACAGAACTGAATCTGCACCTTTTGGCTCCTCGTCTGTGTTTGAGCTAGCGTGACTTTTCTAATCATCTGCTGTTAGCATACAGCTGGCTGACCAGCCAGTTTGTATCCTTTCAGCCCCTTCCTGTGAGAGATTTTCCCTCAGCCTGTGCCTTCAATGGCTCCACAAGAGCCTGAAATGGATGCACTTGAGCTTTCTGCACTGGGTTTAGATTTAAGCATGTTCTAGTTCCTTCAGTGGTTCAGAGCATCTCTGCACCAGCATGTCTGTCTGCCCAGCCCGCTGTTATTTCTGCCAGCTGATTGAGTGCTGGTACCTTCCTACCTGACCAGTGCTGGTCACAGACTGACTGTTAGTCAGCAATTTCAGGCTCATTGCATCTACCTGACCCCCAGTCTGTTCCTATTTTCGCACCACCCGTTACCAAACAGCACCCTGTTCCTGAAATGGACTTGACTGAATTAGAAGTAGAACCCAAGATCGACGTCACACCTCTGGTTATCGGTCAGCCAGAACCTGAGCTGGAGCCGAGCGCTGTACTGTTGGATGCTGTGGAAAGCAATGATGTGGACCTCAGCGATGATCCACTTAACGAGGAGCCAGCATTGGAGGAGGTATCCTCACCGTGCCTGCTGTAGTCCAGCGTCCTGCCACAGCATCCCTGTGTGATAGATTACACTCCCAAAGTCTGCTATTGTCCTATTTGGATTACATTTTAAAGTTATAATTTGCTCCAAGACCTCAGTTGGAGGCTCACACAGGAATGCTGACAGCATGGTAGAAATGTAGTTTCTCCTTATAGATAAATGACGTGTGTTGTAATTTTTACAGACAGTTTTTTAGAGATGGGTTCACTGATGAGAGCTGTTTCTTTCAGCTGAAAAAATCTCTTTAAAGTTGTAGAAAGACCTGAAATAAAAATCAGTTTTATGTAAAATATTGCCCGTGTTTATTTCACATTAACTCAAAAAGCCTATATATGGTCTAAATTCAGCACATAAAGTAGCTTTGTGTTAGCTACAGTCTTCTCCGAAAGCATGTTTAAATAACGACTGTGGTAGCTTAGTGAATAAGGTACTGGACTCTGGAGCAGAAGGTCCACGGTTCGAATCCCGCCTCTGCTAAGCTGCCACTGTTTTGTACCTTGAATAAGACCCTTAACCCACAATTACTTGGATTGTAACAATGTATCAATTGTAGATAACAATGTATCAATTGTAAGCCTCTCTAGATAAAGGTGTCTGCTAAATACCATAAATCCAAATAAGACTGTTCTAACTCGGTTGATGTTGTTAGGGACTTTTCTTGGGCAAGTTACTCATACATGTGTGGGTCCCTCAGCAAGGCCCTTTAACCACTATTACTTACACTTGAATTTTAAGGTTGCATCAGTTATAAGTTACTCTATGTAAGGGAATCTGCTTTATGAATGTAAATGAATGCAATTAAGAAAATCACAGGTTAATTTTAATGATTAACCTGAAGTCCTTGCCTGAGGACATAGTGATTGTGTATAGATGTTTGAAAATATGTATTATTATAAGTGCTGCATGCATATGGTTAGTGCTGCATGCCCTGTGACCCAAACTATTTGAGATTCTGAATGTTATTAATGTGCAAGGCAATGCAATTCAGCTCTAACATTTCTCCCGTTGTGTAGGTGGAAGAAAATGGATCTGCAGCTGAAGACAGCTTAGAACTTGAGAAGAGACCTGGGGCTAAACATATCCCATCAAAACTCTCAGCTACCCAAGGTAAGTTGTAAAAATGGCTCCATATTACATAGTTACTGACCGGACACTTAAGTGGTTTTGATTCATTTGGTGCTGCAGGTGTCGACGGACTCATCACTCAAGCGCTGCTTACTGGAGACTTTGAAGCTGCTGTCAGTCTTTGCCTGCACGACAACCGAATGGCTGACGCCATCATCCTCGCCATCGCTGGTGGACCAGGCCTCCTTGAGAAGACTCAGAAGAAATACTTGAGCAAAACTCAGAGCAAAATTGGCAAGGTGCTTTCATGGTTTTGTCAGCTGCGCCATAATGTGTGTGTGGAGGGTAGGGGTGATGGCGCTCATTGCACATTTTAGGCCCCACCCTGAGGACCGTTGAGACTTGGGGAGAGGTGGAGAGGCAGGAACACAGAAATGCACCTAAATATAACACTGTGGTGAAGAAACCAAAGTACAACTGAATTCTTCAAAAACTGTTTTTTTTCATCCTGTAGATAATCAGTGCTGTGGTAATGAAAGACTGGTCCAGTATTCTGGATACGTGTGATCTTGAGAACTGGAAGGAGGCTTTGGCTGCAGTAATGACTTATGCAAATCCTGAAGAATTCTCCTCCCTCTGTGGTGAGTCCTCGGTGATTTATTTATCTCCCATGCCATGGTTTATTAGGACTCCTGTCTTTATTAGGTTATTGCATTCTTCGCAACATTTGTCACCAGTTTATGCCGACCCATGATGCTTAGCTTGCTTGGTGAACTTGGCTATAGAGTCAGTGTGTATATCCAGTGAACTAAAAGCATGGAAACTTTGTTTAGAACGTCTGGGTTCCAGACTGGAGGCTGCTGAAGACCCAACTCTGCAAGCACAGGCCTGTCTCTGTTACATCTGTGCAGGAAGTGTGGAGCAGCTGGTGTCTTGTTGGTCTAAAGCACAAGACTCTAGTACCCCCCTCTCTTTACAGGTAAGTCTACAATTAGGTAAGAATTGTCATAGATGCAAGATGGTTCCAAAGGCCCATCAAGTGTATGTGGCCCAACCTGGCTGGACAGCGCAGCAGGGACTCTTGTATGAGTTGAGTCGTGTAACTCAATTCAGCCAAAACCTGATTCTCTCAAATAGCTCTTGTTCATCACAGATCTCCCCTTATTTTTTAGATCTATAATACAGAATTCTTAATGGTCTAAAACCCAAACGATCGTTATTCCTTATGAGAGAAATTCACACTGTACTCTATTAATGTTTGTTTGTTGAACATGTGACCCAGCTTGGCATAATGAAGAGCAGCTTGACTAATCTGCTGCTTTTGTTTCTCCTCACAGGACCTGGTGGAGAAAGTGGTGGTATTACGGCAGGCGGTGGAGCTGACTCACGGTGGTGTGGCCCCTGCTGTTGGTGCCCTGCTGGCAGAAAAAATGAGTCAGTATGCTGGTCTGCTGGCTTCTCAGGGTAGCCTTCAAACTGCCATCTCCTACCTGCCCACTAATACTGAACAGGCAAGTGTCTTCATTGTCTTTTGTCTGAAATTAGCAGGTTACATTGGATAAAATGTTTTCATCCAATGCCTGAAAAAACTGCAAAGTGTTTGGGAAGCAAAAAGTCACTTTTACCTGGAAAAGTTACACCTTTATTTACTGTGGTATCTAAAGGTCAAGTCAAGCCAAAACCAGCTTGAGAAAACCTATGTTGACAGCGGCAAGGAAAAACTCCCTAAATATTATAATAAAGAAACCTTGCGAGCAACCAAGGCTCAAAAATGGACCCAAGCTCTTTGGGTGGCATGTGCATATAAGGATTATTCAGTCCAGTCCTTTGTGTGTCTTTGAATCAGAGTAGCTTGTATCTGATGTATCCTTGCATAAGGACCCAACGGTAGCAACTTGGCAGAGGTGGGATTCGAATCCAGTATGTTAACCGCTAGGCTACAGCTAGCAGAATTAGGAACCTTGATTGATTCTAGGCTGTGTCATTTCATTTTCTCCCAGGTTGCAGTGCAGCAGTTGCGTGAGCGCCTGATCAGAGCCTTGGGCCAGCAAGCAGTAGTGCCAGTACAGAGCAGACAACCAGCTGCTCCTCCTGCTGCCCCTACACAGGTCTACAGACAAATCCAACAACAACCACTGCCCCCTCAGCCCACGCCTGCTGCTCCCACACAACAGTATTACCAGCAGGTACTGATCACACCACCACACGCTCTCAAGCACCAGTAACAGGTCGGATCAGGATCAAATCCTGAATATGAATTGCTAGTTACTGCAAAGTCAGTTTGATCCGAACAGCTTTCCGTTTCGGTTGCAAAAACACTTGACACAAATGTGTATTTAATTGAACACAGAAAGCAAAGGCTATTGATTATTGCACTTTGAAGATGCGTTCGGAGTCACCGCGGCAAACTCTGCATGCTGTCGCGTTTTTAATTGATGCTAAATGGCTAACACTCAGAGCAGACTTAAGGCGAGGGTTGTTACACCACCAATTAGCACATTTCATTAACCATCAATTACCACCCCCCACCCCCCATGTTCACCATTCCCGGAAATCTTTTTCCTTCCTCCTCACATACATCCTATCCGTTCTCCTCACCCGATGGCAGCCACAGTGTGTGTGAGTGTGTATGTGTGTCTCTGTTGTATTTAGGTTAGGGCTGCCTCTACTGTCACTTCCTGGAGTAACCAAACCCCAACAGTTCTACCCAGTGCCCCTCGTCCGCTAGTCCCAGCCAAAGACCCACAGGTACAGACGGAGCTGTGCCCGCACTCCACACGCAGACACAACACGCTTCCCCCAGGGCGTAGTGGAACTAGGTTCTCCGCCAACGTTGTGGAAGCCCTTGAGCAGTGCACAATATATTTATCCTTGTATTTGTGTTTAAAATGTGGTGCTTATGTTCTGTAGAACACAAATTATGTTCAGAATAACTAGAATAACAAATGTTTTTCACTACTTTCTTGCTGCAGAGAGTAAACATGCCTCTCTACACGTCTAGGCGTAGATCTAAACACGAGAGAAGCCTGTAGGTCTACACTGGCCTGCACACAATAGAGCAGAGTGAATCATTTCACGTAAGAACGTACAGGACACCTTAAACGACCAGTTGGTGTTTCTTGCTACACAAGTCACAGATGAAGTGCAGTACAGTGGTAACTTGGTAAAAGGAAAAATTTCTCAGCCTTTGTCGTTTGTTGGGAACTCGATGCTCTTGTTTCAGGTTGTATGAGTCGAGTCGTGCGACTCAATTCAGCCGAAACAGGATTCACAATTCAGTCTCACAATAACTCTCGCTCAGTAGGTGGTGCTGTCGCACTGTTAGTCTGCCTCCTATCTGAAGGATTAAAGAATGAAAGATGGAGAGCTCTCGGATGCATTTCTCATGTTTTTCTTTGTTTTTATATCTACAGTACAGTATTCTTGGTGCAAAAACATCACCTGCAAATAAATACGTGGCTCTGTGTACCCTTGTAAAATGGCTCTTTTCTACCTACCGCCTCTTACACAAAATCAAGATAATAAATTGTGTACTGTAAATGGGCTCAAACCTCACATCCAGTCCGTTCTCTGTTTTCAATTAAATGAAGCAAACCTGTATGAATTCTCCAAATGAAAGGCCACTAATACTTATGCAAGAACTTTTCTCGTGTCTTCTTGTACTTGAAGACCTGTTTCAAAGCTGCTTTCTTTTGCTTAAGTAGTGATGGCTAGCGGTGACACCCCCGCACTCCGACCTCCCTCCCCCTCCTCTATACTCTTGCCTAAAATCCAGACCCACCCACTGAATGTGGTGCACCCTGTCCCACTCCCTGCGATATCATGCTGAACCTCAGTGCTGCCTCAGTGCTGCATGTCTGTTCTCTAATATCCACATTTGTGTGTTTTGTCTATTTGCATAGTGTCTCTGTAGCAGTTGCTCTTCCAAACCTTTTTTTCTTCCAAAGGTTGCTTCCATTTGCATGTTAAGCACATTTTATTCCATGCTGTAAATCTTTTCAGTCTGTTTTTATTAGGCACCTTATGGTAAGCATTGTTGGGGTAGTTACTCAATTTGTTGCATAGTATTAAAAGCTTTATTTAAGAATGCACAGTCATTCAGATGAGTGTGTAAGGAGTTTTCAGGTTTTCCTGAGGCATGTGTATAAATCTGGCCAGCAGATGTCGCTAAGGTGCAGGAAATCATTTTTAAGTGATTGGTTAAAATGTTTCAAAGCTCTAAAACGCAGCACTAGTGGAAAGTAAAGCAAAATGAATAGTGCTGTGCTGCTGCATGTTACCCAGAAATGAGGATTAGAACTAATTTAACCTTATAATTAACTCATGTGCCATACTGTTGTCATAAAATAGCAAATCACATACTCTAGTGTGCTTTCCAACTGGAACGTCATGACCCGATTGTAGGTGTGATGACGCCAGCTGAAACCTCGGCCCAATTACTGAACGGATTTGATCCTTTGCTTATAAAAGATTTATCTCACGCCTCCCATTTTTTTTCTCCTTTCTCGTCTCAGCCTGAGCTAAATCCAGCAGCCTTCCCGTTGCAGGCCCCAGTCAGCGCCGGCCCTGCTGTTTCCAGCCCATTCATGTACTCACAGCAATATCAGCGTAAGTATTTAATACACACATCATGTTATGTACTCTCACTTTTTATCTGCTTACTTGACAAATATTTAAAATATTTGTTTATCCATTCTGGACACACTTTAGTGGCATTTACTTTATTCCTCCAGATTAGGCAAGTTTTGTTCAGCAAAGCATTGGACTATAAAATTGTTCATTTTTTAAGATAGGATGCATAATTTTTAACGTGTAGCGAAGGTACGTCGAGGTAACGGTTTCTGAGCCGTTCTTGCTATAATAAATGAAACAGTTTTGCAAACAAATCAGTATAGACTGTAAAAGTTAATTTGTAATCATTTACATGTATTTATTTATTTTTAAATGGTACATAAGAGCTCCCGTTTTCCCCTCATGTTAGTTTCTGCGTACATTTTATCCATTCCAGTAAAGCTCTTGCCCTGTAGAACCCTGGTACCTTCCATTCCAGTGTAGAATGTCTAACTGTGATAAGACTTTTTGATCCTGTTTGCACCTTGGTGTTTTATGTCGTTTCAGCTCTGTATCGAGTTAGAGATTCTCTGTTATATAGGTGAAACAGTTGCTGGTTTTCTATTGATTTTATTGATTGGTTTGATTTTAGTCAGACACACAGACAATGAATTCCTGGTACAAAAGTGGGTTAGAACACTCGAGTATCAGCATCGTCTCTTGGATTCTTTACATTAATATCTAGGTGAGCCTGCTACTCTTCAAAAGCTTACTGAAGGTTTGGATTTTCAAAGCAATGAGAATTCATAGTCATCATAGCCACGCCCCCTCTGTGCTCTGATTGGTTGCCTCACTAAACCAATCATATGATGTTTCAGTAAATACAATCACAACCTGATTAATCTCAAATATTGCTGTTATTTCCTTATGGATCTTTCCTCTCATAAGCTTTACAAAAGCTTTAAAAAGCATTGTTTGGTTTTTTTACTTTTTTTTCTTTGTTGGTCGTAGTTTGGATGTTCAAAGTAAACAGGAAATGTTGCTTTGCACTCTGAAAGGTTTGTTTGAATGCTTTGTTAAAGTAACTCTAGCAGACTTTTGCACCTTGTATTTTTAAGAATGTGGCCCCAGTTTTACATAGTTTTAAAAACCCTTGATCTGTGTAATTTTGATCCTCATGCTCTTTAATGAAACTAAGGACCCTCATTTATATAGCAAATACCAGTATGATATTATAATTTGCTGCTATTTTGAACAAGTTTTGTAGTTTGTGGTTTTGAGCATTGCATTTTTTGGTTAACTGCTACCAAATAAATATTTTGAGCTCATTTATTGAAATACTAACCGAATTATTTCATTCCATTTAAAAGTGGTATGAAATGAAAACAACCAGGTGTGAACAGGATCTTTGTCGTGGCTGCTGATAGAAATGTGCATGTTATTAGTCTGTATGTGCTTCTGTATGCAAAACACTAATGAGGATTTTGGTTCGAATAAACATCTTTGCATGTTAACTGATGTAGATCGGTGATGCATTTCCTTTCGGAATGTGTCTGACTGCACTTGCGTTTGCTCTCTCTTGTCTGTCTAAACCCCAGCGTATTCCCAGGTTCAGCAGTTCACACCTACTGCTGGAGCCCCAGCAATCTATCAGCCCCTGCAGTACTCCTCTTCTACGCCTGCTCCTCTTCCTCCTCCGCCTTCATCTTCTGCTCCTGTTTCTCATCCTTACCATCCTCAATTCATGCCTCCTGGCTCATCTCAGCCTGCACCTCCCTCCTTCCCCCGGCCACCTCATCCTCTCTCGGCCGGCCAGCAGGCTCCTTCTGCACCTCTTCCATCATCCTCCTCTTCTTCCTTCTCTCCTCCTGCTTTCTCTTCGGGAGTCTCGTTCCAGCACGGCGGACCGGGCTCTCCCACCGCCTTCCTCCCACCTCCTCCATCCGGAGCCTCAGGTACTCAGACCGAGCCTGCCTTGATACCAGCCTTCCAGCAAACAGGTCTGCACCACAGTGCCTTTACTTTCACTTAATACTCATCCAAAGCGTCACACTGTAACGGCTCAAAGTGTAAGTGCTTTATAGAACAGTATATAGAGTTTTCAGAATACATATTGGTGCTGTCAAAAACTGCTTTAATCGACATTTTTAGCACTATTAGTTGTGGGTGTGATTGCTAGTTTAACATAAAGATTTTTAGTGTCTTAGATTTTCAAATTCTTTCTTTTTTTTTAAATACCCATATAAAAGTGGACGGCACAAGCTTAGACAAAATGCATTCTTTACTTGGGCAATAATACACGAGAAGGAGTTCCATAAGTGAGATACTGGACTATAACTGCAGCACACCAGTGCTGATATCTCACATTATAGCACAGCCTCGAGCATCATATTGGGATTATACCACAGTTATTGCTGTCTATTATTATTAGACTTTATGGTAAAGAGGGCGGAAAAAACTACTTGTTTATCAACAGTCCATACGGTAAAATGGTTACGTTCTGTCTGTCTTCATCCTGCTGCTAAAGTGTCATCATCAGACTAAGTTTCAGTCGAGGAACAGAATTTCCTTAACTGTTTATTTCATAGCCAATAAAACACTTAAATTACATTTCAATGTCTTATAAATAAAGTTTGATTCCCATTGAGTAAATAAAGTGGGTGTGGTTTGTAAGATTGGTTCAGTAAGACCATCAGAAGAAAATGGGAGTGAGATCCCGGTGTTATAACCAAAGGCTAGGTTCCTGTTATAATTAGTGTTACTGATTCTAAATAAGTTCTAAGTTCTAGCTGAAGCTCTTAATGTTAAACAGAGAGTTTACGGAGTAAACGGAGAGCATCAGCAGCTTCATCAGCTTTAAGAGCTGGACTTAACAGATCCATGAATGAAGCTCCAATCAGCCGCCGATGGTGTTTAATGAAAGACGCAGAGTTTAACACCAGCAAACGGCGTCTTTGGGAAGAAAAGAAGAAAGAACTAAGAAGAAACAACAACATTAAGAGTCCAAGATGTTTGATTTACTGCACTGACTTCATTTCTCTTTGACCCAAATTCTTATCAGGATTCATTAATAGCTGCAGATAAATCATTTAAGGTTATAAAGCTGATAGATTTTATGAACTCATTATAAATCATTTCAGCGTTCTTTAATACTGTAAGTATAATTATAACTCTTCAGCTTCCTGGCTGGTGCCGTTCCTGTTATGTGAAGTTCTTTGGTCAGAGTGCCATTATCATGCAGTACATCTCAGCCAATCAAATTCCAGGGTCAGAACTAACTGTGGTATAATTTGTACTAATTCAGTAGACAAAAAACACATTAGATATGACAAGAATGATACAATTTTACTTTTTGCAATTACTAAGTATTAATTTAATTAGATACTTTTATTGTGTGCCAGGCACGTTGTTAAGCCTGTAATAAGTGAAGCCTTAAGGGAGTGTCCCAAATCATTCACAGTTCTGTTTAGTATAGGCTAGTAGTGTAGTGATTAGGGAATATTTCGGATACTGCATATGCCTCACATGGTCAAGTAACAAGCATGGGTGTATAAAGTATAATTTATCACTGGTGCTAAAATATTTGGACATGTTTTCCTAAGTCCCACAGAACATGCAAACAGGAAATGACTTTAGTACAATAATGTGTTAGTACATTATAGGAATATTAATAGAATAATGGGCTTACATGGGGATTCCGATAACAGTTACCGTGCATGTTAACGCATATTCCAACTTGATAGAAGTTTTTCATCTTATCTACAGGGGATATGACACAAGATGCAGCCATGTTTTTGGAAGGTGATTTTATTTTTATTTTTTTTTTATCATACCAGCTAAATGGACCATAATCATCCTTTAATTGAGATTCACACGAAACGAATGATTACAAAATGTTTACTTTTATAATAAAACGCAATCAAATGTCCCATCTGGGTGTTTTGAGAAAATACAAGCATGCACCTTTTAATGAGTTGTAATGGGAAATAAAAATGTCTTGTATACATCTAATTCATGACTGAATGACAGAAAATTAGTATGAGCAAACCCTAGTGACCCCTGCAGGCAGAAAAGTGTCTTGAAAGAACGATCGTCTTCTCTTTTGCTTATCCTTTTCAGGGATGTGGAACATTGTTCTACTTCCTTATTCGTTTTTGATTTATCATTGTACAAAATACGCAAATATAAGCATTACTGTACAGTAATGTTTATATTGTACTAAATGTTTTCCTGCTGTATGCAAATTCACGTTTCACAGACCGTAACGTGGTCGTTAAATGGCACCTACCTGTAATTTGAGTAGCAGAGACTGGAAATGCACCATGATCTAGGGCAATGGATGTTGTTTTCTATCTGATGAGAGCAGAATATATTAATATCTGATCAGCGGTGTGCAAGATGAACAATCTAGGTCAGCTATTACCCTGATGAGAATGGATCTGTGGGTTTGTAAGCAGCAGACCGAGTTACAGCGATTCCGTTCTTGCAATGTGGTGGAAGCTTGTATTTACATTTGCTTGCCTTCTAAATTTAGCTCGGTGTGAAGTACATTAATCCCACTGTCAAGTCATATCTGCTTTCTGCACCGTATTCGAGCAGGCTCAGGCTAACAAAAGCAGTGTAATTTCAGTACAACTGAGAATCAAAATCAATCCAATGATTTCCTGACTTGTCATACTCTTAATTTGATTTGGACGAATCATTTCTTGGGCTCAAACTAATATTGTAATCATTATCCTGATTTAAATGGCTCATGGCTCAGCACGATGCACTAGTGAATCCCCAAATCCTCTCAGAAATTCTCATGAAAGGCTGAACAATCATCACGATTGATAGGAAGTTGGATACTTTTGTGCTGGCAGGAGCTTCAGTAATGAAATAATCTCTTACTGTTTTGTTTCAGGGCCTCAGAACGGCTGGAACGATCCTCCTGCTCTCAGCCGAGGGCCCAAAAAGAAGAAGGTACATTTAATGAAGCCAGATACATACTGGTTTAACATCTTTGAGTATTTTTTTATTGCTTATTGTTTTTGCTTGTCATATTTTGGAGCTTCAGTTGTGTGTAAATACATTTGGGGAAGGTTGTTTAATTTAAATAATCATTAATTGTAACATTTATTCCCCAGCCACTTGGGTAAACTTTGCTAGTACTGCACTGGTCTTCCATTTGCAGAACTGCCTCCACTTAGGCACCCCGTGTGATCTTCTGTTGTAGCCTGTCTGCTTCAAAGCTCAATGTGTTGTGCATTCACAGAGGGAACATTATTAGCATTTCAGCTTGTTACTTACGACTTCTCCAGGTCCCAGTGAACTACATGCCTCCTGCTCCCATCACAGCACCCATCATGGCTCCACTGGGTGAACCACAGCCTGTAACCAACATGCAGCCTCCTGCTCAGCAGCAGCACCAGGCAACTGGTGTTCCTGCCCCATTCACCCCAGGCCAGCAACCACCCATGGCCCCATCACACAGAAACCCTGCTATGCCTGTGGAGGGGGCACCAGGAGCTCCCACTGGAGATGTTATACAGGTATATCTAATGCACTTTATGCATGCGTTTATAAATCAACTAGTCATTTGACCTTCTGTAGGACGTACGAATTGTTCCATAACGGCTCAGAAGATCAGTTTGTCCAAAAGCGGTCTTGAATGTTTATCGTAAATCAGATCAAATGTGCTTTCTCCAAGCCGATGCAGTCCCTGCCTACTGAGAAGATCACAAAAAAACCTATCCCAGATGAGCACCTCATTCTGAAGACAACATTTGAGGGCTTGATCCAGAAATGCTTGGCTGCTGCTACAGACCCAGTGAGTTCTGCCTTAAGCTTTGCTTCCTCTCCAATGAACGTTTTCAGTTATCTTAAATATCCACTCATCCCAACAGCAAACCAAGAGGAAGCTGGATGATGCTAACAAGAGGCTGGAGTCCCTTTATGATAAACTAAGAGATCAGACTGTGAGTATTAAGAGTAAGAAACATTTATGGCGTTTAGCAGACGCCCTTATAAAGAGACACTTACAACTGATACATTGTTACATCGATACATTTTTACATTGTTACATTGATACATTGTTACAATCTAAGTAATTGTGGGTTAAGGGTTTTGCTCAAGGGCCCAACAGTGACACCTTGGTAGAGGTGGGATTTGAATCCTGGACCTCCTGGTCCTTAGTCCAACACCTTAACTGCTAAGCTACCACAGTCCCAAAAATAGATCAGATATACAGCACTGTGCAGAAGTCTTAGGCCACCCTTTGATTTATGTATAATGACTGTATTAAAAACATTAGATCGAGCATTGAGCTAAAAATTTCAAACGCTCCATAGTGCTTTGATCATCATTCCAGTCCCCTTTTGAAAAAGTGGCTTCTTGCTAGCTATCCTTCCAAACAGGCCATTGCTAATCAAATAATTAGACTGTAGAAGAGTAAGCTTGGACTGGTGAAGCTGCCAGATGCTGCTATTGCTCAAGTGTAAGGGGAGATCACACCAAATGTAGTCTATAGACACTTTTTTAGTTTGCTTGCATACCTTTTACGTTTTGAATTCAACAGCAAAGTGACACGTATGGAGTTAAAAGACCGATTTATTTCCCTTTTTATTTCTCCAGCTTTCTCCAGCCATTGTGGGAGGCCTTCACAACATGGCTCGTAGCATCGAGTCTCGCGCCTACGCCGACGGCCTCAACATCCACACGCACATCGTCAGCAACAGCAACTTCAGCGAGACCTCCGCCTTCATGCCAGTTTTGAAGGTGGTGCTAACACAGGCTAATAAACTGGGTGTCTGATGTCACACGCACTCCCAGTACTCACCAGTATTCCTGCAACTCCAATACAAGCCATCAGTCAATAAGGACCAACGTGCATCGAGGTTAAGCGCCAGGTTTGCTGCTGGAATCGGCGTTCCAGTTTACAGGCCCTCGTTTTCTTTCTTTTTTGTTTGTTTTTGTCCCTACGTTGCCATTATTTCTTGTGTAATCATGGTTGAGCAGAGTGCAATGGGGAGGGCGTTCCCCTTTTTTGTTTTTGACTCGGTGCGTGTTTTAGGTGACTGATAAAATACATAAGTACAGCCTGGCAGGATTTGTTCTGTGTATGATCACGTAATTGGTTTGTTTGTCCACCGTTTGCATTTTAAACCATTTTCATTTTTGTCTGAATGAATTTTAGCCAACTGATGTGTACGCTGATCAGAAGCTTTGTCATTTCAGTGACCTTTAATGCAATTTGCAGATACATTGTTATTGCATATAATTCATTTACCAGGACCGGTTTATGCAGTCTTGGTAACGAGCGAATATTTTCAATAAATGTTATTTATTTAAAGCTTTTATGCTTTGATTTAATTAGTAATAATGTTAGCAAAAAGGTTTCTATACTCGAGACTTCCTTGCCTATCATGTCCTATAGTAGTATAAAATCCGGTTGGGGACGGGACAGTCCGTTAGTGGGATTTCTCTTCAGGTGCGTCCCAGTTGCAGATCTTAATTCATGCCGTGAATAGGAATGTTTGTATTGCTTCATGGGCACCATTGTGGTTCTTATTGGATGTTCTGAATTACTACAATATAATTGTGGAGCCACTGCTGTTTGGAACACACAATAAAGGAAATTCTTACAGAAAATCGATTTAAGCTTTATCACCACTCCTGTATAAAGCTGTTTTGTATTCCAATACTGTACCCTTTGTTTAGGGGGGCTTCCCATGTACAATCTTTCAGCGACCGTTGTTTAAAAAAAAAAAATGGAGGTGGATGTTTCACTTTAACTCGGTGGTCAATAAAACTGCTCGATATTTCTCAGCATTGGCCTTATTTCTAAATTCGACTGTGACTAGACTCTGAAATGCAGCTCTGTGTTAGTGTGTGCAAAGAAGTGTGAAATGAGCTCAGATGTGAACGTAACCTAGATAGAATGGTTGTGGGTCAGCCCTGCAGTCGGGCAGCTCCTGTGGCTTGGTCTGCTGGTGCTTCTATGGAGGCCTTCAACGCACTGGTGCCCCATTCAGTAATGCCCGAGTCCCCACAGAATAGAAAAATCTGTTTTATCATGTGGAAAGCTTTTTTGTTGAATCTTCCTTTAAAAACATCAAGAGGATCTAAACTTCTCCATTAAGGTTAATGTTAAGGCTAGGTGGAGGTGTAGTATTAATTAGGTATAGTAATCATTATAATCTGTGGAAAGTTCCCACCAGGATTATGGAACAATGTGCGTGTGTCCTTTAAAGACAGCTTTCAACAACCCCCAATTAAAACATCTTCCTGTGTGCCTGCAGATAGATGATCTGAAATAGTCTAGTAAAAGCTCTCACAGATACCACAGTGATATTAAGTGATAACAGCTTTTTCTAATACTAACAAAGACATGTTCAGTATGCTAAGGACACCAAATGTTAGAAGAACTTTCCATCACTTATATTCAGGTGTGCACGTTTAACGTCCATCTGAACAATGTCAGTCATTTTAGCCCAGGTCTTAAAAATCCTGTTCAATTATAACAATATTAAACTGACTGTAGTAGCCGTGAACACTCAAAGACAGTAAAGATAAGTAGTCACTTCTTTTGTTCGTTCTTTGTGTACCTGTGTATTATTCATCAAACAAAAGTATCAGCCATTTATGGATCTTTGGCATGCAGTTCTACTTCTGAAAATACCCTTTAGATTACAGTCACCTAACCAGACTGTCACTATGGTAATGCCTTGTCATGGTCAAAGTCCATTTCAATCAACATCAGTTTCACAGAACATAATGCAGATGTGGGTGTGTACATGTACTAGTTTTTGTATAGCTTTTATATAATGCTTAAGAAGTTATCACTCAAACCAGCTGTTGTGTCAAACGATAGGTCTGTTTCCTTTCTTCCATGCTTGTAAAAAAAAAAAAAAAAAACTAGGAACATAATGTGCTTGCACAGCCTTCCTCCATGATACCAACCAGTCTGGCTACAAGGTGGGTCATTGAACAGAAACTGCTCTCCTTGCATTAACTGAAGTGTAGTGCAATAATGTCTGTTTCTTCTGGACCTAGTTTTGAAATGGTGAATCTCTTGCATTGGAAGCCATGCATCTGCCTGGGTGTCTCCATACAAAATCGATCCTACCAGGTAGCCATGGCCTGGTTTGCTTTCATCACCTCATAGGATTTTTGGCAGGAATTATTAACGGATCGGTTCTCGGCCCACTCCTGTTTATATACAAAATCACTGGGCTAAGTGATAGGATTCCAAGGCTTCTCATATCACTGATCCACATGGTATACTGAGCAATGGATTCTTACCTTTCATGTTTCAAAACAGGTGTCTGACTGCCTTTCTGATCTCTCATCCTAGGTAGCCAAACACCATCTAAAGCTCAGTCTGGAGAAGACTGAGCTGATCGACGTCCTGACAAAGAAGTTCCCAGTGCTGGACCATTCGATTAACATACATACTTTTTCCATCGAGCCAACTGGACAAACACTGCTTGTGTTATTTTGGACAGCAACCTTAGTGTGTCTAACTCCTCATATAAAAAAGGGGTCACGAAGAGAGTGCAGGCTTGATGGATTGGTTGGAGAAAAGTTTCAGGAGTGATTTGTGATAGAAGGTTGGCACCAAAGGTCAAAAGAAAAGTTTACAAGACTGTGGTGAGACCAGCTATGTTGTATGGTTGACAACAAGACAGGAGAAAGAACTGGAAGTGGCAGAGCTAAAGATGTTGAGGTTCTCCTTGGGAGTGACAAGGATGGATA
>JAVSBU010000041.1:1312239-1335717 GCA_033118015.1 Loricariichthys derbyi
TACATGCCTGCTGGGTATTTTAAGTTGAGCTGCTGTTTTTAATTTAATTCAAATTTGTTTAAATTTGCACTATTTTTTACTAGTTAATAGTTTTTCTATTATTACTTGATTGTTCAAGCTACCACAGAGATGTGCACCAAGTGTTAAAGGATAAAATAAGGTGAATAAAATAAATAGGGTACAACCTGGATCTGTTTATTTTGCATTTGTTAATTTTTTTTTTAATGTGTTACGAAAGTATCAGATCGGGACTCTATCGGCAGATACTCAAAATCAGATGACTCTGATTGGGGCCAAAAAAAAAACCTGATCGGGACATCCATAGTTATTACATAACATTGCATGATATGCATGCTGTTGTAAGACCAGCCATGTTTTCCCCCCAATTGAATTAGGCTTTTTTTGAAATCGCAGTTATTGTTCAGATAATGATCGTTTAAGCTGTTACTGGAGTTCTCATTTATCCATGTTGTATATAAGATCTGTATAATTGTTAGCACATGCTGCCGTTCATGTAATCAGAAGAAACTGCTTAGTTTTCTGGCAAGAACAGCAATTTGAGAATTTAAATGGATCGTTGGACAGGGGTAATCTGCCCACATGGGCATCATTAGACCACTTTTAGTGGGGCATGTGCCCCAGTGTAAATCTGCTGTACCCCAGTATTACAAAAATCTCAGCTACCTTGTTTTTTGAAGCATTCATTTACACTCTCTTCCTAATTAAAACTAGGACAGCCAGCAAACAAAATACAATCTTCCTCTTTCGACAGAAAGCCATGACTTTGACCAACCATGGTAACCATAGCAACACAAGCGGATTGATAAAAGTGCAGTAAAAATATTAAACCTAGGGGCCAATTTTTTTCCTGAAGACCTCATAAATCACTTTCCAAGAACTAGGGAAAACAAACTTAAATAAAGATTTGGACTAAATCGGGATTAAAATGGTGCAAAATAAAATATGGACCAGGAGGACTTCAAGTATAAACCAGGATACAAATCGGGTCTAAAGTATGATTAAGTGTGGGTTGATTTTTGTGGGGGGGACAAATTGGTGGTGGGGGCTGGGGGTCCTGTGCCCCAGTAAAGCTTTAGGTTTGTCAACACCCCTGGCCCACATGATGCCCTAAACCCTGCTAACAAACCGGTCCATAAGATGAAAAACCTCCAGTTTCGGGGGGGTGTTGTTGCTGAGTGCAGTGGACTAGTGCGCTCTGCTCTTATGACATTCTGAAGTGTGAAATCTTGCAAATATGGTACCAAACCTGTCTGACTGTTTGCTGGTATCACTGCATTTGAAGTATAGGACACATGATGGAATGTTAAACTTTTTGTCCAATTTTCAGTAGCTTGATTTTTAACTTTCAAACCTTGTCATATGCAGGTTGTGGATTTGTATTATGTGTAAAAGTTGTCATACCTCTGTTTTTCATTGCAAATGTGACTTGCTGTGTGCAGGACCGAGTCAGGGTTACAACCAAGGCTACGGAAGTGGCAGCTACTACGGCCAGAACTATAGTGGCTATGGCAATGGCTATAACCAGGGCTATAATGACTACTCCAGTTATGACTATACAGGCTACAACTATCAAAATTATGGATACGGACAAGGCTACAATGACTACAATGGTGAGGCAAACATTTCTCATCACTTCAATGCAGCTGATAATTGTCATCTTAACAACAAACTCTTCATAGGTCAGCAGAGCAACTATGGCAAAGTCTCACGAGAGGGTGGAAATCATCAGAATAACTACCAACCTTATTGATAACATGAAATGACCTGCCAGACCCCATGGTAAGATTACAAACTATCTGACTATATTACACTTAAAGATCAATAGACAACGTGCTTCTAAAACACTATTTAAGTGGTGTGCATAAACATGCAGCCCTTTGAGTGATGAATTTGAGGATATGTCTATAGATCTTTAATTGCTAATGCTTGCACAGTGGTGTGCCCTTAAAGGAAAAAAGCTTCAGAAAAAGTTAAGCATTTTTTCTGTAGATTTTCCTGCTTTCCTCCCTGCTTTTAACAGGTGATCATAAGGGAATAACATAGACTTGATAGCTTTGCTAACAGGTAAAGTACTGCTAAAGGGTACAAAGTAAGGGCACCTCTCCTTTTTTTCCCCATCCTATCCCTAATTCTGATTGTTATACCTTGTTTGTACCTGCCAGCGGGGGACTTCATTGCAGGCCGTGTGTCACCTGACCACAATTCTCTGGGCGTCGCACATAGCGGGCAGAGAGCACGGCATGCACGAGAAACGCTGTCCAGTGGTATGGTCTCTTCAAACTTCCTGTACCAGCGTTAAAGAGCTAACGTAAAGCAGGAGATCTGTCGTTTTCCTTAATTTGTCAATGCTTTTGTTAACAGTTAAATTGAATTTTTTACAGGTGTATATAACTGAAATCTAAGTGATTTATTTAACCTTGCTGTTGTATTCTCCTTAATTTTAGTGGTCTTGTATTTCAGTTCTGGAGCTTCAGTGGGTTTTTCCTTTGTTTTCCTTAAAATGGTCCCCACTGTAAAATTGCATAAACTCATAATGCTTGCTTTTTCTTTAGAGTCCATAGAGAACTTCAAATGGTACATCTCAATCCTTTTCCTTAAAACGTAGGTGATAAAGATCATATGTAAACCCGCTTTCTATCTCTTTAAAAAGGGTGCTCCTACCAGTTCGAGGTCACCTTAAATTTAGAAACTCAGATTTAGCCTTTTTATTGGTAACCTTGTCCACCATCTTAGTTGAGTTGCTGTTTTTACTGGCTGAAGAGCAGTTTACCAGAATTAAGTTGTACATATGATCTTTAATATTGAACAGTGACCTTAATAGCTTAAAGTCAACAGCTCTCGAAGTTAAACTGAAACATGGAGGTGGGCTTTTTCAGTGACGTGCTGACCTTGGTCGTTATTCATGGCTTTCATGTCTTCTTTCTCTCAGGTGGGCAGGTGCGTGTTCGTACCCTGGAGGCAGCTTGTGGATACCCTGTCCTTCATAAACGACGTCTTGATTTTAAAATACATTTTTTTTTCTTTTTTTCTTTTTTTTTTTTGTCATCTGAAGATGAATACATTTGAGTGTATAACCTTGTAAATATTGTTTCCAAGTTTCTTATCCCGTGCTTTGTTGAGGTAGAACCTGAAAGCTTTGCTGTTGTGTATCTACGTCCTGTTTGGATTGTGTCCTTGTTTTAATTTTTTCAGTTTTGGATAATGGGGGTATTAAAATTGGGGTACAAACATTCTTGTGTATGCTTTTGTTTTGGAAGTTGGCCTGTATTGATTTTTGTTTGTTTTTTTAACTATTTGGGAATGTGTAAACAGTGGGAGTGAGATCTGAGTTGAATGGAATGCTGTAGCAATAAATAGCCTGTTGTACAGGAAATAGACATGGACACATTCTCTAAATTATGTATAATACACATTCCATGTTCAATAGATTAGTTATACAGCATTAAAGTCTGAGGTAGAAACACCTGTATGATCTTTTATAATAAAATTGTGCAACCTGAAGAAGTGGTCTAATGCCCCCCCAGTGTAGGTACCTGGGTTTGAGTCCAGGCTTTGCCATCAAGCATCACATACAGGTACAACTGGCTTTAACTGGGGTCAGTAAATCTTTTTTTAGTTCTTATGGTTTGTTAGTTTGATTTGAATACAATATAATCTATAGGTGGTGCCATAATTATACTTAGGACTTAGCATTAACATTTAATTCTGACCCAGTCTGAGTGGAGTCTGCACGTCCTCTGCTTTCCTCCCACATTCTGAAGACGTGTTGGGTTAATTGGGGTCTCAAAGTGCATGTGCCTGCTGATGGATTTGCACCTGGTTTCTTGTTCCTGTTGTGGGCCCTGGGTTACAGGCTGGTTTTAAATTGGTTATTCCCTTAAATATTTGTAGCCCATTTCACAGATACTTGATTAGATAGATAGATATTTGGGGAACAGTCTGAGCTTGGTTGGTTTTTGCAGTAGGGCAGGTTGCATTATCCTGTTGCCAAGAAAGGGTGCACTTAACCTGCAACAGCAGTTTGGTAGGTGGCACATGTCAAAACATTACCCAAATACCAGGACCCAGGTTTTTCCCAGCAAGAATGATACCCATTTATAACTTAAAACAACTTCATTTAAGCAATTTTCTTTTTTTTTATCATGTGTAAGAAACTTATATATCAGTTCATTGATTATCAGTATTGTGCATTAAAAAAACCACATCGTTCGACCACTACTAAAGTCTTAGGTCCTGTTATTAGTACTCTTGAAAACATTTTCAGTAGCAGATAAGACCCAGTCCAAAAACAGGAATAGATAAAGCAACTGTTTACAAAGAACAGATCTCTTGGTGTAACCACTGAGTTTTTCCTTGCCACTGTTGCTCAGATTGGGAATAACATAAGTTGTAAAGCTGCTTGGAGACAATGCACCACTGTAAAAAGTGATATACAAATAAAGTTGACTTGACACTATATGAAAACTGAAAGCCAGCACCATTATTATTTTATACAGTCAGGTCATTTCTGGAGTGGTAAAACCCTAGAGAAGAACTTAAGGGTGATGTAGGATACCCGTTAAGGGGTAGGGAAAGGTCAGATTCAAACTTACTGCTTGTGCTTTGATCTGATAAACCTTAACAAAAATATAAACATCCATCATTCCAAGAGTTTTTTTGACACAGTTCTGACTGACTGTACATGTACTTAGTGCTCTGGTTTAGGAGTTTTTGCAGTAAATAATGATGTTTTTCAATGGAGGGTGGCACGGTGGACCAGTGGTTAGTGCTGCCACCTCACAGCTCTGAGATCCTAGTCTGATTCCAACCTGGTGTGGAACTGTTGAGTTTGCATGTTCTCCCCATGTCCACATGGGTATTATCTGGGTACTCTGGTTTCCTCGCACATTTGTGCCCTATGATGGATTGGCACCTTGATGCTGGATAAATGGATAAGACAATGAATGAACCAATGTTCCACTGGAAATCTTCACTCAAGTTATTTTTCTGGATTGAGTGTTTGTCAGCTTTGAACCCCAGGACAATAGTCAGAAATCTTAATCCTGGTTATGTTTCACTCATTGGTGTTTTACTACACACATCCTATTAATGTAGGACAGTAAGTGGGACATTAAATGGACTGTAGTAACCTTTAATGCCAGCAAGCTAGTGGTTAAGGTGGACTATGGCTCAGAAGATCCAGGGTTCAAATCCCACCTCTGCTAAGGTGCCACTGTTGGGTCCTTGAACAAGGCCATTAACCCTCAGTATTAGTTGTACGTCTCTCTGGATGAGGGCGTCTGCTAAATGACATAAATGTAAATTTAATGTAAATCCCCCTGCTAAAAGGTCTTGTATGAGGTTCGTGGCGCTGCAGCTAGATGGCGCTGGTTAGAGAAGAGGCTTCTGTTGCAAATGAACTCTTGGTCTCTGTGCCTCCATTTTGTAAGCGCCGATGAAAGACTGCATTATAAGATTTTCTTCTCTGCTTAGCGTCTGTGTTTTTGAATCTAGGTCAGTTTTTGTAGAACCTGGCAGTAAGCGGAAGATTTAGGATAGGTAAGTAGCGCGAGTTCGAGGCAAAGATGTCGGAGGAGCAGCTGATGGGAGAAGAGGCGAGTATGAAGATGGAGGAGGACGGAGAAGCGATCTTACAGGAGGCTGATGGAGGTGCAGGAGAGAGCGAAGGATCCAAAATCGACGCTAGTAGAAATGAGGAAGATGAGGGGTGAGTTCGGAGTGAAGAAACGCTGCACGGAACTAGCCTAGCATAAACTAGCATAACCTAGCATACGCCGACGTTTCGTTTATTTGGCTTCCTTTACTAAATAATCACAAAAGACACGTAACTATCGTAGTTTAATGCCCTTACATTCTTTGTTTTTTAAATATTACAAGCTTTTAGACTGTAGAAACCCACTTTCACCACTTTTGAGTGGTTTTATCTTAAGGCTAGTGACGTTACTAGCCGGCTTGACTTCAGTCGAATTTGTATTTTCAACTAATGCGAGCGAATTACAGGCTTTATTAACCGTTTTATAAGAAAACGTAACTCTACGTGACTTTTGCCTTCTTAGAAATGGTAAAATTCATTTTCAGTGGGCTTGTGATGGGTTAGGGTTTCTATTCCTAACCTCAAACGCTTCATACTGGAGTTAGAATCCATCATAAAGTATGAATGATACACATATTTTAACCGTGATACCGGTTCTTCGATTACTATACAATCAACCGCGATATACTAATTGGATCCTGGCACATTAATGTTTGGAGTATGTGTTATATCTTTATTTAAAGTACAGTCAACTTTTGGTGTTATATATTTGCTAAAGCAAATGAAGACCAAAAAGGCTTCTGTGTTATTTGAGGAAATGTTGGGACTATCTGCCAACAGTTAATGCAATAGAAAGCTTAATACATGAGACCACAGTATTTACTTTGAGTTGTACAGATGTCTGAATTGCCACAGCTCCTCTGGCACGTAGTTTTCTATTTATTGAATCAACACATAAACTGTCCGGCGGTGGTTCCCCCCTAGTTAGAACAAAGGAGGGCTTGAGAGCATTGGTTTAGATAACCGGCTTTATTAGTTTCGTTTTAGTTCAGATGACAGGCTTCCAATGAGCGGCTAGTTAGAGCCTCATTATTCATTTAAAGTGCTACTATAACAGACTTATATTTATGGCATTTAGCAGACGTCCTTATCCAGAGCAGCTTACAATTGATACATTGTTATAATCTAAGTAATTGTACATTAATCGTTTTGCTCAAGGATCCAACAGTGGCAGCTTGGCAGAGGTGGGATTTGAACCCTGGACCTTCTGGTCCATAGTTCAACACCTTAACTGCTTAACTTCGTTTCTGTGATCACGTACTATTAGATCATGTTGTTTACAAACATCCTCAATTTCTTTTCATAGCTTTAGCATGAACTGTTTTGCTAACTAGAAAGGACTGAATGACATCACACTTCCATTGAAAATGAATGTTGTCATTTAGAAGATGGTAAAAAATCACCTAGGGTTTGTTGTTGTATAAAACGGTTAATAAAACCTGTAATTCACTCACATCGACTGAAGCTACACCGGCTAGTAAAGTCGTTACCTTTAAGGTAAAACCACAGAAAATGGGTGAAAGTGGATTTCTACAGTCTAAATGTTTCTAATATTAAAAAAAAAAAAACCCATAGAATTTAAGGTCAATAAATGATGCAAATGATGTGTTTACAGGTTAGAAGCGTTTGGAACGTTCCTTCATCCCATAAATACGGAAGCTCCGTATACCATCCAATTTTGTGAAAAAAATGATTGAAATTTAGTTTAAATGATTGTTTGTACCTTCTAGACGTGCATGCATTTGCATAAAAATTGCATCAAATTCTACGTTCTGTGTTTTGTCCCATTCAGGAAGATGTTTGTCGGAGGCTTAAGCTGGGACACGACAAAGAAGGACTTAAAAGACTATTTTGCCAAGTTCGGCGACGTTGTCGACTGCACTTTAAAGCTGGATCCTATGACTGGCCGATCCAGAGGTTTCGGCTTCGTTCTGTTTAAAGATGCTGAAAGTGTGGAGAAGGTATTGATGTTATAAGAGATTTACTTTTTGTGTCTGACTGGTACCTCAGTATTCAGTGTTAATTTGTTCCAGAAGGCTTATCGAGTGCCAAAAATGACATGTTGACCCAAATATTCCCATAAGGAATAATGTAAATAAGGAATAATGAGTGCAAAACATACGATGAGTTCCGAGGTGGTTGAGTACTGAGGTACCACTGTATAACAGTTGAATTAATGAACGCTTTGGACTCTTGTGGTACCGTCAGAACAAGAGCCATAAAATTCTGTCTAAATATTTCATATTGTTTTGCATTATTCCCATTCTTATTCACATATGGATTATTTTAATGTTTTAGATCCCATATACACCTGTATTGTCACGTCTCCTCTATTAGTTTAATGTTTTAGATCCCATATACACCTGTATTGTCACGTCTCCTCTATCTGGGTTGTGTCCAGTTAAGATTTTAACCACATGCATTTTACACAATACCTTTAATGTCCCCAAGCTGCGGGGAAGGCATCAGTTTTTGGTGTTAATATTTGAGAAAACATCTGTTAACATATTTATACAGCTGTGACTGTGATTGCGGTGCGGCTTCTGCTATGAACAATTTACGCTTTACCGTATCTGTCCAAATTAAGTTTTAAATTGATAGTTTTAGCCGGCCATGCAGGGATTGGATCACAGAGTCCTGACGTATTGGCTGGAGTTTTGGTAGTCAGATGTGTCTCAGAGAGATGTACACTTGTTTAAAATTTGAATACCGTGCATCACAAACTTGCATTCAAATATAAACACGCCTATCAGGCGTTCCATGTGTATAATTGGCTGTTTCTGGGCGAGGCCTGTTACCTCTACCTCGCCCTCTGCTGGACTGGTTCTATGGGGATAAGAACCAGAGCTCCTGCATCCGTAACAGGATAAAAGGGTGTTAAAGAAATGCATATTTAGTCCGTTGACACTCGCTCAGATTTTTCTGTGACTTGTCCCCACAATCCTGACAATGGAGATGCATGGAACAATCTATTGTAGTAATGATGGTGGTGATGTTTATGCCATCTGTTGATCATAGGTGATTCAACAAAAGGAACATAAACTTAATGGGAAAGTGATTGACCCCAAAAAAGCGAAAGCCATGAAGACTAAGGAGCCCGTGAAGAAGATCTTTGTCGGTGGCATTTCACCTGACACTCCGGAGGAGAAGATCCGAGAGTACTTTAATGCATTTGGAGAGGTGTGTGACAATTTTATAGCACTTTGATTCAGTTCTTATTCATATATAAGGATTTTAGTGATGAACAGCACTTGTGTGCTCATATCAGTACATTATAAGCTTGCTAATATTACGGTCTCGCTGGTTTCAGGTGGAGTCTATTGAGTTGCCTATGGAAAATAAAACAAATAAAAGGCGGGGTTTCTGTTTCATTACCTTCAAAGAAGAGGAACCAGTGAAGAAAATCATGGAAAAGAAGTACCATAACATCGGCCTAAGCAAGGTACAGCCTAATCTGTTCATAAATGTGTATCTGTAATATTCATTCATCGTGTTGCTGATCTTCATCACTGAAATTTACTAATTTTCTTATGTTTACTTCCTGCATAATGATGATGTCATAAAAGTATTTTTAAACCAGTTTCATACACATGACAGTCAGTTCAGAGTTCTTAGTGTCCATTCAAGTCAATAGAACACAGTTAGGATGTGGTAGAACAGGAGTTCTGCTTTAAACTCACTTAAAATTTGAAGAACATGTCAACACGAATTGTTCCAATGTTGTATGGAAGCTAACATCAGGAAATGAGTGTTTTGACAGCATAGAGAGTATCAGTGTAGTGTTTTATTTATTTATTCATAGGATTATGCAGGGATGTATTTAAACTCCTTAATTGTGTTGGTAAGAAGTATATGTGAAATCAATAATTGTGGGAGTTTTATTGGGTGTTGGCTGTCACAAACCTGAAGCTTAAACTTTTTAACCTGAATACAGATTTTTTTCATGTACAGCTGTTTTAGAGATTAAAAACATTGTCCTTGTAGTGCTGCGTTAGTTAACGTTACTGATTAATTGCACTGTACAAACACCATGTTATATAAAGTACAGTATAGCCTAAATGACTGAGGTACAGTTCATGTAATAGAATATATATTTATCTCATACATACGGTGGTACCTTGAGATACGAGTGTAATTAATTCTGTAATCGAGCTCATAAATCAGTCAACTCGTATATCAAGCAAATTTAATATATTGCTATAAAATAACTGAAATAGATTTAATCCGTTCCAGCCCTGTGAAACATCCCCAAAACCATCCTACATTATGGAATACATGTTTTTAATTAAGAAACACGCATATACTTTACCAGTGCATAACAAAATATATGAAATAAAAGAAAAAAGGTGTTATTTAGTTCTTATGTTGGAGACAAAAGAGTTCAGGTAACGGAGGTGAAAAGCAGAGGTATTGCAGGCACTGTAGACGCTTAAACTAAAACTGCACTTTCTTTACTTAAAATGAAACCACAAAAAACTTAATTGTAAAAAAAATGCACTTTCTTAACTTTAAACTTAACCTAAGCTTAACATTACGTATTTTATATTTAATCATCCTGTTTTGACCTTTTGGCTGCACTTTCACTTGGAGGCCTTTTATAGAATAAAAATCTAGCCAAAGCGGTTTGCTTTTGCCTCTCTTTTAAAATATTAAGGAAATGTGACAAATAAGTGTCATTAAAAGGTTCTGAAGCATGACCAGTTAAATTTTTCTGGGTGTTTCTTCTATCGACATCAGTCTCTTTTTTTATTATTGTCCTTTGCACTCATTTCTTCAGCCCCATGATAGCACACAAAAAAAGTGAGTAAAAAATGCAAAAATGATGCAAGAGCGAGTAAAGCGCATGAGATTCAACTTCATTCTGCGGGTAACATGAGATGCCGGTGTTGTGCTGCCGATTCTGGACCCATGCGCCAACTAGTGGCAGCTTCCAGAATCATGACTCACATCTCGGAATTTGGCTCGGATCTTGAACAAAAATATGCCTTTTTTTTCCTCAAGGTACCAGTGTACATGATGTACGTAGCCTTATAAGCTTATATAATCTGTACTTATTGGATTAACACAGTGTTGGGAGAATTGTTTCCACCCTTAGCAGTTTTGACAGCCATTCTTTTATATTTTTTTTAATGGTTAATTACACCACATCCTTTTATTACACATAGTGTGAAATCAAAGTTGCCATGTCGAAAGAGCAGTACCAGCAGCAACAGTGGGGTGGAAGAGGCGGATACTCCCCCAGGGCTCGAGGTAGAGGTGGTGAGTCCTGTCTTCTCCCTATATGTGAATTTATTGATTTTCGAAAATTGCTTTAATTCTTATCTCATTGTTTTTCGGTGTGCATTATCAGTGACGTTTTATGACTGTTTTCAGGTCCTAATCAGAATTGGAACCAGGGGTACGGAAACTACTGGAATCAAGGATATGGAAATTATGGGAACTATGGCTACAACAATCAAGGCTATGGTGGATACGGGGGCTTTGATTACTCGGGTTACAACAACTACTACGGATATGGTGACTACAGCAGTATGTAACGCTGAATGTGAAAACGCTGAACAAAACAAACTCTTAAGGAAATATTGTATCAGGGATTTTTTTTTAACACTAATATAATGACAACTGTACACTAAATTGCCGAAGCTTTAAACATGGATATTTAGCACATTTATGCTCTTGTTTATGTCTCTCATTGCTTTAACCTTAAGTTAGCTTATTTATTGTGTAAGATGTGGTGCTATGTGCAATGGGAAAGGAATGTCTTGTCTTCAAAACTCATTTGTCACAAGTGCCTTGAAACCGTTCAACGAGAATATAAAAATGTACAAATGTAGGCCATGGAGAAGTGACCTCCAGGGCAGTGGCTATTTTTAGAAAAATAAAATATTTTTTAAAAATTCATTCAATTTACTTCTAATATTTTTGTCTCCTGCCATATTTCCAGAAAAGTGTTATTTTTGAGTTACAGTATCTTTGAATACAGTGTAAAGTAAGTATCTAACGAGTATTACATATACGTTTTGATTTGACACACTGATTGGTAAATTATCTAAATAATTGGCTTTAAAGATGAATTAACGAATGAAGCATTTGAACACACGGATCTAAATCATGTAGCTCTATAGAATAGATGTTCTGCCGATTTGCTATTTATGGTTTTGCCATATTAGCACCCATGTAAAAGCCACTGATCTTTCCCCCCCTCTGTGTTCTCTGCAGACCAGCAGAGTGGTTACGGCAAATCGACAAGGCGAGGTGGCCATCAAAACAGTTACAAGCCTTACTAGCATACTACGAGTTTAAACTCCAAAATGTACATACAGGTATGCAGTTGAATTATTTAACCCAAGCCATCCTTAGCAAATAACTTATGTTACATTGACCATCCTATTTAATGTACTCAATTTTTGTTTTCTTTAACGTTTGTCCCGGCACCCTGGAGTGCTTTACTGTAGTGGTAACATAGACACGTCAGTGTTTTGGCAGTAATGTAACGGCTGGCTTTTGAGCTGTTTCTTTGCCATTTTGTAACAGTAAAGTTAACAGGTACAGTACTGCTAAATGGGTACCAGAAAATAAGGATTTGCAACGAAAGCGCACAAAAGAAGAATGTTGTCTCCTAACTCTGACCTTGTTTGTACCTGCCAGCGGGGACTTCCTTGCAGGCCATGAGCTGACTTCCCGATTGTCTCAGGCCCGCTCAATGCGGACAGGGTACGAGAGGCGTACGCTCTCGAATGCTCCCATTTGGTATGGTCTTCCAACATCCTGTATATAAATTGTCTCAAAACCCAGAAAACACATAACGGATACATCCAGCTTTTATCCTTGTCTTTTGTACATTTGTCTAAATCTCATGTCTTATGTAATACATCTATATTTCTTTAATTCCGTAATGCCATTTTTTACAGGTAATGCTTAAATAAGACAACAGTATGAACAAAAAAATAACTGCTTACTTTTCAAAGGATACAGCCTTCTCTGGACTTTCCAGTTTTAATATATGCACTTAACCGTAATGCTTGCTTTTCCTTATTTATAGCTCGTGTAGCAGTAATAGCCCATGAGCTAAAACTCGGTTCGTACTTGGACACCGCTACGCTGGAGAAGCGCTTAATTTACCGTATTTGTATTGTGTGTTTCTCTACTGACAGCAATGGCTAAAGTTTGTTAATTCCATCTAACAAATTCTCTTTTTTTAACCTTTTTCAATTGTCGCCAGAAATTTGCATGACATGTCCCTTTTATTGTGATATTTATAAACACGTGTAAGTAATTTAAAGTTTAATGTACATTTAATATTTCACATTCTGAAAATTCTAAACCTTTTTTCTATAATAATTCATTTTAATCAGAGTATAATATATTCTAATCTAATACCTTTAATCTTTATTTAACGGAACTGACTCAAATCTTCTTTTCTGTTTTTCAGATGGAGGGATTGTTAGAGGGTAACATAAGAAGAGAACAACAGACAAAAGGCAGTGGTTTAATTATGGGGAGTTAATGAGGGGAAATAAACACGTGTCTTCGTTTAACTACACTTACTGGCCGTGTACAGTATAATACTTCTCTTAACGAAGGATATTGTGATCAACATTGGACTCACTATGCTTTAAGTTAAAAGTATTTTTTGGGCTACCTTAAGTTTGAGCGTTTTGTAAGTATAAGCTTAGTCAAATTCCTTATTTGCAAGTGTTGTGCTGTTGCGTCGTCAAGTCCATTCTAAATTTTCTATTGTATTAGTATTTATTAGTGCAGTTTATAGAGTACAAATGTTGGTCATTTAATAGCCTACTCATTTAATAAGCTATAGCGATGTTTTGCTACAAAAAATGGTGTATACTAATTTAGTGAGAAATTGTATTAAATAAAGTGTCAACTGTGAATTCAATGTTTTCTGCCTGTCTTTATTATAAACAATCACTCTTAAGTAAAACGAGCAGCATTTACAATCCAATCATCATATCATATGTGCAAACATGAAATATGATCAGGAAGTGATAAAGAAGGAATCTTACATTAAAAGTTCACACCAGTAAACATCAAGACTGGACCATAAATAGTATCCAAAATACTAAACTGATTTAAACGAGCTTTTCCTTTGATGTTCTACTGGAACAAATTGCTGATGTGATTCCAGCTGTGAAGATGACAAAGGTCTAAAGAGTTAATAGTTAACTTGAGCATTATTCTTAGTGTTCGGATGGGAGTGAAATGTTGATTAAGTCACAGTGTTTGTCTCGAGGCTTTTTCAAAAAAAAATTTTGATATTTACATAGAATTCTTTAACTGTGTGCTGTTCATACAGTTTCAAAAGTGAAACCAAAATATCACTATAACATTACCATAAATAGCAATTTTACTTTCCATTCGGATGCATTACTAGATGACTCCGGTCGCCATGAGAATGATCAGCACCACAATGATGAGCACTATCACCCCAATTATGATCATCATTTTGATGTTTTTCCACCAGTACTTTCTGGAAACCCTTGCAGAAGTTCTTTGGAAGGAGTCGGCCTGGTGGAGCGATGCACGACAGAAGAGAAATGTAAGTGGACATGATGCAATAAACACTTTATGCTCTTATTTAGATAATGTACACTGGCGGTCAAAATAATTTAACTTTGGTGCCTTTTGGTCATGGTGACTAATGTAAAATATAAACAGAAAACACTAAAACTGCATTGGTTATTATAGTGACTTATCAGTATTTTGTGACTCCTCAAAGATCTCATGATTATCACATCATAATCTCTACCCTTCTTCTTATAATCCTTCCTCGTAATTTGCCCTGAATGAGATGCCAGTCTGTTGTAGGCCCTGGCATGGTTTGTTGTTGCAGTCATCTCCCCAATGACAGCCAGTAATTCCTGGGTGATGGCAGACATGGTGGAAATTAGCCCTGACTAATTTAACTCAAACTCTAATCCAGCAAATTCCTGCTGCACCATCTGAGCACCTAAAAGTCTGGTTATATGGTTTTATAAAGACTTTTAAAGGGTCAAAAGGAACTGAATCCATGCCCAATCAGACTTGCTCTTTTTAACTTGCTTTCTCCCAGGAATCTTTGCATCTCTGATCTTGTTTCACTTTGTTTCTTCAGGACACCAATCGCTCTCCTCTGACTGTATCCGACTGATCGCAACGTTTGTCTGCTTTCATGCTCCAATAACCAATTGGAGGGGCGGGGGATCATGGATGAACCCATGGACCAGGGAGAAAATGCAAGGAAACCCATGCAGGCATGGGGAGAACATGCAAACTTCACACAGGCAGCAGCCAGACCAGGACTCTGTGCTGGGTCAGTGGAGTGTTAATGCTGTATTTATTCATTGTTAGGTAGCAGGGCTTTTGGGACTCATCAAACCAAAATTCTCATCAAACAAACCTATGGTCTCTATAACTGGCTTATGTTTTATACTTGTTACAGGGATTCAACTGCTCGTTAACTCAAATATCTAATCAGCCAATCACATGGCAGTAACTCAATGCAATTACGCATGTAGACCAGATTAAGACCTGCTGAAATTCATACCAAGCATCAGCATGGCAAAAAGGTTTTGAAATTGGTTGGTGCTAAACGGGCTGATATGAGTATTTTTGAAGATCTACTAGGATTTTAATGCACATTCATCTCTCGGGTTCATATAGAACTCCCTGAAAAAGAGAAAATATCTAGTGAGCGGCAGTTTTCTGGGTGAAAATGGCTTGTTGATGGAATAAGCAGATTGGTTATAGCAGCAGAAGTTCACACTGCATATCACTCATCAGCTAAGAACAGACTACTGAGGCTACAGTGGACAATAGAAGATCTGAAAAACGTTGCCTGGTCTAATGAGTCTTGATTTCTGCTGTACTGTTTAGACAGTAGGGTCAGAATTTAACATAAACCACATGAAAGCCTGGATCTATTCCACCTTGTATCCATGGTTCAGGCTGCTGCTGGTGTCATGGTATGGGGATATTTTCTTAGACTTTGGGCCCCTTAATAACAGCTGGCCATAGTTTAAACTCCACAGTCTAACTGAGTGTTGTCTGTGACCGTGTCCATCCCTTTAGGACCACAGTCACTTCCAGCAGGATAACGCACCCATACCATAAATCATCTTAAATGTGCTAAAATGGCGTTTACAGTCACCAGATCTCAATCCAACAGAGCACATGAATGTGCAGCTGACAAATTTGCTATCATGTCAGTGTGGCCCAAAATCTCTGAGGAATGTTTCCTGCACCTTAATGTGTCTATGCCATGAAGATTTCAGGCAGGTTTGGAGGCAAGAGTGGGACCAAATGCTATTAGGAAGGTGTACCTAATAAAGTGACCAGCGAGGGTATCTTTATTTGAAGAGTAATTTTGACAGCCAGTGCACATGTCATGTCCACTGTTATTCTTACCTTATATCAAGTCATTTTATATATATATATATATACTTGTATAAGGAAATGACTTACAGTGGCCTGCAGATCATCTGTTTTTTCCATTAGGTCATCTAGCCTCTCTCCCCTCTCCAGCACTTTGGTTATGTTGTCTTTGAGGATGATTTTGACATCGTTGACTTGCTCCTGCACTTGACTAAGCTTGCTGGAGTCTTGGGTTTGTGTATTTGGTTCAGCCTGCACAGTAAATTCAAAGAATACAAAGACAGCAATGTATTAGCATTCCATTTTATGCCCACTTGCACTCATCAGAGCCTGTCCTGGACTTTACTGGATGGAGGCAGAGAGACAGTCCAGACAGGGGACCAGTCCATTTCAGTGGTTCGAATATCACGTCGTGCCCAGGGATCAAACTGGGGTACTTTTTGAGCTCCAGAATCTGCCTTATTGATGAGTCCTATATGATGTATTCATTTGATACATAAGATACAGCCAATAAACTGGTGTTAAATTGCTGTGCATAAAATACCATTTACTCATGATACACAAAAAGTAGTTTAAAAACTACCCACTACTGCTTTAGATAGCAAAAAATCGTGTTTTTTTCGCAAGCTGTGGCATTCCTGCCTTGACATATTGCTGACATTGTCTCAACTTCCTTTCTGTTCAAACCATGGACTTCCTCCATTCGTCAAAAGAGCAGCACAACTGTTAAAAATTTAGACTTTGTTACCTTATTTATATATTTGTACCCTTTTTGTCTTCTTGTTTAGTTGTTTTTTAATTTGTCCCCACTTTTAAGAGAGAATTTCATATACACAGGACTAACATGTTGGGTTTAACCTTAAGCAAATAATTACAATCACAAAGCAAACAGTACGAGAAAACATTTTAACTTACCATTTTTGTATGTGGTGGATGTCTGCGTTCTTAAAAGCAGCGATAGGGTCTCATACCAAAAGCCTGAGCATTGCTAAACAAATACAGGATATAGTGAATGTTCTGAGCTGTGAGCTTCAACAGGAGCCAGAGCAAACGGACAGGAAAGCTTCAGACCTCATTTGCACACAAGGCCACCCCTCCTCGCCTGCGTTTACATTAACCACTGCTGGGTGCCTGTAGGCTGCCTATTGGCCTCCAGTCAGTCAGTCAGTCAGGTGGACCTACCATGTGCTGGTAAACACCTGATCCAGGTTTTTTGTACTGTGCACATATGGCTGGGCAAAGGCCATGTCCTTTTTATACAGGACTGCTAACAAAGGCTGAGCTGGAAGGTAATAAAGGAATGACATAATCAAATCTGCCATTAATGTAGGAGGGTTAAACTTCATGTGCAGTGTGATTCAGCCTCAGATTTATCTAACTCAATTAGATTAGACACAGGAACTATATGAGGAAGTTATTTTCACTCTATAATGTCACCCAGTCATTGTGATGGATGCACTTCCTTCATTGATGAGTTAAAAATCCTTTTTTTTTCTGTAAATATTCACATGACTAACTCTTTTCCTGAAAGTATGATGTTTCTCAAGAGCTGATCTTAGAAAGGTTGTTGGTCAGGGATCTTCAGAATTCTCTATCAAAGGTTTTTTTTACCATTGTGAAAGTCAAATGCTTCTTTATTAATAGCTGCCATCACACAAGTGCATGTAATGCCATCTTGTGACAAGTTCATTGATATACATGGATTAAATAATAAAACATCCCAGTGCTGTAGAGCATCTCATTTTTAGTATTTTATGTCATAAGCCACCCAAAGAGGATGAGCCATGTTTAGTCTGGTTTTTCTCCACTGTTGACTTTGGCTTGCTCAGCAGGGTTTTTTTGGTCCTGGATTCTGGATTTTTGCCATGGACTTATTTGTGTACAATTTTTCTCCCAAAGATTTAACTTATATATTTTTTGTACACTGAACTCAAGTATGTTTTCAGACTTTATCTATAACTTGTAGCTTTTTCATTCCAGTATACTCTCAAATCATTAAATATACACTTATGTGCTATTTAAATTCATCCGAACAACATCTGTTCACTTTAATGACCAAAGACTTATTATAACAGAAAATAGAAATCTTTTAACTCCGGACGTTGCAGCCATAAACAGCAAGTCACCTGGATGCTAAAGAGCGGAAGTCTGCCGGAAAAAAAATCTCTTTTCTTCCAGGCAAGAATTCCTTCTCAAAATCAATGAAGGATCTGCACTGACTTCTAGAAGCAATTATTGCCTGGATGGGAAGCTTTTTTCCATTAAGCCATGAAGCATGTTAGGAGTCCTTCTCCATCAGTTTTATCTTTCAGCCAAGATTTTCCTGCAAACTGGAATTTTTGCTATTTCTGGTAGAGCCATAATATCATACACTTCGATACACCTGCAAATTCAGATACTTCCTTCACACTATAGCCTTTGGCTCGCCCAAATGCGATCGGTCCTTTTTGCCAATTAACATTTGTCTTTGCGACCCATTTTCTACATTGATCAGGAAGTAACTAACTCCCTTACTGGTCCCTTGCTTCTTAGCTCACGTTTGGTTAAGGCCTTTGGTGGCTTAGAGGTTAAGGTGTTTGACTATAGACCAGAAGGTCCAGGGTTCAAATCACACCTCTACCAAGCTCACACTGTTTGTTCCTTGAATAAGCTCCTTTACCCACAATTGCTTGGATTGTAACAATGTATCATTTGTAGATAACAATGTATCAATTGTAAGTAACAATGTATCAATTGTAAGCCTCTCTAGATAAAGTTGTCTGCTAAATAACAAATGTAAATGAGACTGTTCTAACTCGGTTGATGTGTTTATGGACTTTTCTTGTGCAAGTTACTCATACATTTGTGTATGAATTTCTGTTAGTTGTTATAAGCTGGATTGTCAGTGTAAATAGTACTCCTATGTTTATCCGTCTTTTGTTTAGGGATGTTGTGTAGATGGTAAAACACCATTTGTGTTTTCAGCTTTATATCTGGCACATTTAGAAAATGTGAAAATACCCTTTTTTTACATTACAGTTACATAAAAAGACAATGTCCAGTGGTAATGTCCAGTTAATGTCAAATTTAGTCAACATCCTGTTTGATAGAACAAAATGTGGTCATTAAACAGAGCATACCTGTAGTATATACAGTCGTCTTCTTCTTCTTTGGGCTTTTCCCTTTTCAGGGGTCTCCACAGCAAGTCATCCTCCTCCATCTCACTCTGTCCTCTCTGTCCTCTGTCCTCACACCAGCTACTTCCATGTCCTCTCTAACTGCATCCATATATCTCCTCATTGGCCGCCGCCTTCTTCTTTTTCCTGATAACTGCATTTCTAACATCCTTCTACCAATATACCCACTGTCCCTACTGTTAACCTGTGTTGTACCTCTGATGATCTCATTCCTAACTTTATCCGTCCTTGTCACTCCCAAGGAGAACCTCAACATCTTTAGCTCTGTCACTTCCAGTTCTTTCTCCTGTCTTTTTGTCAGTGTCTCCAAACCATACAACATAGCTGCTCTCACCACAGTCTGTCACAAATCAGTCCTGAAACTTTTCTCCCCTCACTCCATCCTGCCTGGACTCTCTTCTTAACCTCTTTACCACACTCCCCATTTTCATATAGAGTATGTACCAGTTTTTTTAAATAACTGATTCAAATAACGAGCTATTGCTAGATTATTACAAGTTTCAGGTGGTGAACCAGCAAAACCATGTAAGGCAGCTAAACCAGTATAAACTAGTTGGGATCAGCATTCTGTACGTTTTCTTTTTTTCATAGAATTGATTAATAGAGTGGGGCGGCGTGGCTCACAACTGTAAGATCCCCAGTTTGATCTCGACCCTGGGTTCCACCTGTGTGGAATTTGTATGTTCTCCTCATGTCCGGGTACTCCGGTTTCCTCCCATATTCCAACGACATGTGTGACTTTAGTGTGTGCGCTTGTTCTGTATGATGGAATGGTGCCCTCTCTAGGGTTGTTCCTGACTTGGGCCCTGTGTCACCGGCTAGGCACCGACTGTCCTGTGACCCTGAATAGGACAAAGTGGATAAGACAATGAATGATTAATGGAGTTTAACAAGACATTTTTTTTTGTTTCTTGCCTTTATAATGTATGGCTTTCTGTGTCTTTCCAAAATGATTATTACAGCACTGCATTCAAATATATAATGAAAAGTCCCTGTGCTTACATAAAGCAGATGCAAACGGTTCTGTACTTTGACTTGTCCTTCCCTCTAATACACGCCCACTAGGCCGCCTTTAGCTCTGGTCTGTTTTGGGAAAGTCCCTCTCCAGAGTAGTGAAGTGCTTCACTTGTGCGACGTTGCAAACTCTAATCGGTTCAGTTATTTTCACAATGAACAGCACCGGGTACAGCAAGGCAGGAAAAACTTTCCTCTTTACATCAGAATCTGTAGGAGAAGGTCATTCAGGTAAAGATTCTGCTTCTGTCTTATGCAGAAACCACTGGCTGCTTTTAATCATTTACATACTGCACTTAGGATTGCAGGGAAAGTACTGTCATGTAGTGGAAAATTGGCATTTTGTGCATTAAAAAATACAAATACTGTAGTTTTATCATGTATTGTGACCAGTTACTTATTAATTCATTATGTGCTTAATTGTCATTAAATAAAATCTCAAACAAGTCCAGGCATGTCCTCCTCATAAACTAATAAAGCTGAACTTTGTCTAAGGTTACGTTATCATTAACTATTGCTAATATCTCAGAAGTTCTTATATGATACCAAAGTTAAGTAATGTTATGCAACTGCATTGTATTCACAGATAAAATGTGTGATCAGATAAGTGATGCTGTTGTGGACGCCTATCTCACTCAAGATCCAGACTCCAGAGTGGCATGTGGTATGAGCTTTGAATCATCACATCTTCACTATGTCTCACTGGTGTTTTTGTTAGGTTGTCCAGCTACATGGCGTCTCAAAGATCCAACATCATAGGACAAAAAAGTAAAGCAATTCTTATTAAGAAACCATTATTCTCCAGTCAACACTGGGAGAACATGCAAACTCCAAACAAGTGGAGATCCGGATCAAACCAGGGAGCTGTGAGGCTGTGCACCACAGTGGGGCCCAAGATTTGTTTAGCTTCTGCTTATTTAAATTTATTAATTAGATAATTTAATTATTGCATATATCATATAAGCCACCCAAGAAGGTTGGTTCCTTTTTTTGAGTCTTGATCCTCCCAAGGTTTCTTCCTTATAACATATGGGAAATTTTTCCTTGCCACTGTCACCTTAGCCTTGCTCAGTTTGGCATTGGCCTTAGATATTAGAAGATAATATAGTGTTGTGAAAAAGTCTTTGCCCCTTCATAATTTCTTCTTTTTTTTTTTTTTTGCATGTTTGTCACTTTTAAATGTTTCAGATTATTTAAAAAATTTTAATATTGGTGAAAAACAATACAAGTAAACACAAAATGCAGTTTTTAAATGAAGGTTTTTATTATTAAGGGGAAAAAATCCAAACCTACATGGCCCTGTATGAAAAAGTGTTTGCCCCCTAATCCTAAACCTGCAACTGTGAATCTTTCACAGCACTGTGGAGGAATTTTGTTCCACTCATCTTTATAGAATTGTGGTATTTCAGCCACATTGGAGGGTTTTTGAGGATGAACCACCATTTTAAGGTCATGTTAAAGCATCTCAATAGGATTCAGGTCAGGACTTTGACTAGGCCACTCCAAAGTCTTCACTTTGTTGTTCTTCAGCTATTCAGAGGTGGACTTGATGGTGTGTTTTGGATCATTGTCCTGCTGCAGAACAAAGGCTGTGTCAGCCTGAGGTCATGAACAGATGGCCAGACATTGTCTCGTCAGTCCACAGAGTATTTTCCCAAAGGTTTCATCAAGGGATCATCAAGATGCTTTCTGGCAAAACTGAGATGAACCTTAATGTTCTTTTTGCTCAGCAGTGGTTTTGGTCTTGGCACTTTGCCATGCAGGCCATTTTTGCCCAGTCTCCTTCTGATGGTGGAATCATGAACACTGACCTTAACTGATCCAAGTGAGGCCTGCAGTTCTTGAGATGTTGTTGTGGGGTCTTTTGTGACCTCTTAGATGAGCCTTTGCTGAGCTCTTGGGGTAATTTTGGTTGGTCGGCCACTTGTGGGAAGGTTCACCACTGTTCCACATTTTCTTCATTTGTGGATAATGGCTCTAACTGTGGTTCACTGGAGTCCCAAAAACTTAGAAATGGCTTTATAACCTTTTCCTGACTGATAGATGACAATTACTTTCTTTCTCATTTAATAGTTCCTGAATTTCTCTGGATCTTGGCTTGATGTCTAGCTTTTGAGGATCTTTTGGTTTTACTTTGCTTTATCAGGCAAGTCCTAATTAAGTGATTTCTTGATTATGAACAGGTGTGGCCGTAATCAGACCTGGGTGTGGCTACAGAAATTGAAGTCAGGTGTGATAAACCACAGTTATGTTAAGTTTTAACTGGGGAGAGAGGCAAACACTTTTTCACAAATGACCATGGATGTTTTTGGATGTTTTTTTCTCCCTTAATAATAAAAATATTTAAAGCTGCATTTTATGTTTAATTGTGTTGTTTTTAACTAATATATAAATGTGTTTGATGATCTGAAACATTTAAGAGTGACAAACATGCAAAACAATAAGAAATCATGAAGGGGCAAAGACTTTTTCACACTACTGTACATTTGTAACCCTGTTTTGGGTCAGTGCTCCATTGTAAAAAGTGCATTAGTGTTTGAAATCTGACTTTTGCTGCTTTTTCAAATGGCTTTAAAGAGTCGAATTAGTTTGAGTTCCTCTATCACACTGAATTGGATTAGGCAGGTATAGAAAGTGATATGGTTACAGAAACCCATCAGTGGGGGGGGTGTGTTTTCCAAAACAGAGTGTGTGGCTAAGACGGGTATGATCCTTCTGTGTGGAGAGGTGACATCAAGGGCCGTGGTTGATCTCCAGAAAGTGGTCAGAGACACAGTGAAGCGTATCGGATACGATGACTCATCTAAGGGTAAGAGAGTTAAACCTGCCAGGCTTCACTGGTTTTTGGGGCTTCCTGTTAGGAGGTTCTTCTTTGCAAAAATTGGGCTTACTGTTGCATGTTCGCTTTAAAACTTAGACAAAGTATTGTCTAACTGTTGTTGTAACTATCTGTAGGATTTGACTACAAGACCTGCAATGTGCTTGTGGCCTTGCAGCCGCAGTGCGTTGAAATCAGTGACTGTGTGTTTGAAGGTCGAGACGACGAAGAAATTGGTGCTGGTGACCAGGTTTGATTATCCTTATAAGCTATGTTTTTGTTTAAATTTCAGCTAGGTTTAGGTTAATGGTTGTGTTTAAATTTGTTTTACTCTAACTCTGAACAATAATTTGCACTAAGCTGGCTGTGTACCTATACTAGGTACTAATTTGCACAATGGTCTTTGAACATTCTGTTTACAATTTTTTTTGCACATTTTACATCTTTTGCACATTTTTACATCTTTTGCACATTTTTTTTTTTTTTTT
>JAVSBU010000041.1:1376187-1399631 GCA_033118015.1 Loricariichthys derbyi
CGGTAGGCTCTAAGGTGGAAGTGCACACTAACAATAACAAATAAAGAGCCGAAACTCGATGTTCACCTGGCATACTGATTTTAAGATTTACAGCGCGGCGGTCCTGCGAAAACGGCAAAAAATTATTTTTTTTTCCCATTTCACCTAATTTGGCCAGCGGCAGGCCCGCGAAACAAGTTATAAAAAAATGATGGCCTGAACAACTTTTGAAAGCCCCTTTAGAACCATTTAGAATTATGTTACCATGCGTGATGTTTCCATACCCTAATGGTAGTGAGATCTTCAAGGAGCAGCTGGTTTTAAAAGTGTTGCAACTAATGTCAGTGTGAAAATTAACTTGGTGATTTATGCAAATCAATAACGAGGTGTGACAGGCACTGTATAAAGAGTCAATGAACCACGAGCAATTGAAATGTGGGTGATTGATCTATTGATTAATGATGTTGGGTTTTAGTTGCAGTGAATGGAAATCTTCATTCTACAGGACACTGACATTGATGGAGCTGTATAACTTCAGTTATAAACTGAAAAAAGTTTAGGACAGTGTAAAAATTAAAGAAATATTTTTTCCTCATTTATGTAGAATTTTATTTCATTTCAAACATTACTAACCCAATATATTTCATGTTTTGTTTGGTCACACTTGTCCGGCCTGTAACACATTCCAAAAAAACAGCAGTGATGGTAAAACCAAGGTTTACCACCAAGGATAGGAAGTGTTTTGGTTGTTTTTGTCCCGTTCCGCCAGTAAACAAGTCTTAAGGTTTGCAACAGTATGGGGTTGTTATTGGTACATTTTTTGTTTAAAAATTCTCTACACTCTCGTTTGGGGACAGGTCAGGACTCTTCTTCCACAGCCATGCCTTTGTAATGTGCACAGCATGTGGTTTTGCATTGTCTTGTTGAAAAACACATCCCTGGAAAAGATGCCATCTTCAAGGCAGCATATGTCGCTCTAAAATCGCAATTTAATTTTCTGCAACAATGCTACCATTAAAGAAGAATAATTTACCACGGCGACTGAAACAACCATACCATGACAGACCCTGGTTTTTGGACTTGCTGATACCTATGGAAGGAGCCACACTGTCCAGTTTTTCCAAAAAACATCTTCTGATCACAGTACACGATTTCACTGGATTGCCCCCATTTTAATTTTTTGTAATGTTTTTCAGTCCTACAATCCAGAGATAGATGTTTATTAACAAATGAGAGAGAGAGAAGGCTGACCAGACAAATCTTGCTCCATATCGGGTTTATACTGTCAGCAATAAGATAAAAGTCAAAGCAAATGTAAGGAATAGTGGGTTTTTTGTTTTTGTTCATTAAATTGCATTAATGCTAACACATGTTAATTTTCCAATATTAATGAAAATCCATCCTAGAAAAGCAAAGGCGGTTACATCAACAAATGGGAGGACCACAACGATCATGGTTTATGAATGAGATGTTTAGAAACACATTGGTGTAATAAAAGGCTGTTCACATAATTATGATCATGTAGTGTGGCTATAACAGCAAAGCCAATAAAGGAATAAAAACAACTGGATCAATTAAAAAATATCAGTAACAACAAGTAAATTTAACTGTCCTGAAATTGAGAAACAAATACCATAGACCAGAGATAATCAATGTCTGAATTATAAGCACTCTGAAGGCATTATTGTTTCGTTTTTTTAAATACGGCGTATTTTTATAGGCTGATCCAAGATCAGAGTCAAAATCCATCTTCATATCAAGTGTGAACAACCATTCAATTACGAGGTTCCACAGAAGAACAAGCAAATGTGTTTGTGTAGAAATTAGAAGGCAACTGCAATTTCCAGGAAGTCTAGATAATAATAAAAGATAGCAGCAAAATCCCCAGCACTGATTAATTCCTCCAATGCAGGCCTAAAATAACTTTATTAATTCAGCACTGGGAAGTTCTGTGTAATCAACATTACCGAGTAAATCTTTAAGCACACCCCTGATTCTGACACTTCCTTATTACAACTACAGGAGCTTTTCTGACATCCCATTTTAAAGCTATAGGCATTAATATGGAGTTGGTCCCCTCTTTGCAGCTATAGCTTAGTGTGATATATCAAATATATCTTGGTATGTTCAAGCAGTAAGATTCTCACTCCAGAGTCCAGTAGTCAAGTAGCAGTGTGCCTTACATCACTCCATCTAACACTGGGCTGTGTGCTTTGTAACATTAGACTTGTATGCAACTGCTTGACCATGGAAACCCATGACAAGAAGCTCCTGACGCACAGTTTTTGTGCTACTGTTAATGCAAAAGGAGATTTGAAGCTCTGCAGTTACTGAGTCAGCAGAGCATTGAATGTTGATGAAATTTATGACTATGCACCTCAATGTTAACCCCCCCCCAGTAACTTGATTTTATACACGAGGTAATATGGCTAAATGAAACGCCTGAATTCACTTAAGAGATGTGTCCCAGTACTTTTGGCCATATAGTATAGTGGTTCACAAACTTTTTCTGCAGCATCCCTTTTGTAGATAAGAATATTTAATCCTCCCATACGTGCCTTTTGCTTCCAAAACTAGTTTCTTATTGAACAGAACAAAATAAAGTGACAAATCACCTTTACATTTTATGAGATTATTATAAGTGACCGGTTTATATGTGTATATAAAACTGTGCTTGCACATGCTTTATTCAGTCCTCACTTTGTGATGCATATGTTTGAGCACACAGACTGGCCTGGAATATATACTGCTCAAAAACAAAGAGAACACTAAAATAACACATCCTAAATCTGAATGGATGAAATATTCTCATTGAATACTTGGTTCTGTACTAAGTTGAATGTGCTGACAACAAAAATCACACAAAAATCATCAATGGAAACCAAATTTAAAATTAAATTAAAAATAAACTTAAAGTGGAAAAACACACTATAGGCTGATCCAACGTTGATGTAATGTCCTTAAAACAAATCAAAATGAGGCTCAGTATTGTGTGTGGCCTCCATGTGAAGTCTGATTTACTTGGATTTACATTGCGTTGTTTGTGTTCCCTTTATTTTTTTGAGCAGTATACATTAAAAGTAAAAGAGCATCGTAACAAATTTAGTTTGCTATTCTGTACAGAGGAACAATTAATGGATGTGATTCAAGTCGATATCACTCAGTATCACTTCTAAGTCACACCTCTAACTTTAGAATAAGTGCTGAGATGGTGTCACATTGTGTTACCATGGCGCTTCTGTGATGGTGGGGATGAGGGTGGGAATCTGCAAAAAAGCTAGTTAGGAATCCTTTCAAAGTATAGTAGCCCCAGGAAAAAAGTCACATTGCAGACTAGTGTATTTTTCAGCAATGGACAATGAACTACCATTTTCCCCCAAAGTCCAAGGTTAATCATAAAGTCCTATATCATGCTGATGTATTTGAAAGCATGTGAGGTTTCTTAGATGATGGTTGTTTAACGTTTATTAAAGGACAGACAAGTCTACATCGACACCCCGATGAAGTTCTATCAAAACTAGTCATACATGCTCAGGTCAAACCATTAACCCAATGTATTTTTGGAGTGTGGGAGGAAACCCACATGGACCTGCAAATTTCACACAGACAGAGTTCGAGGTCGGAACTGAAGTGGGGATGATAAAGATGTGTGTTTTGCAGGAACTGGGTAGATGATAGATGATAATTAAACGTTGTTTTACCCATTGTGCTTTTCTAAAATCACAGGATTTTTCCAGTAGGGGGTTTTATATTATCTATTTGTGATAGCAGGTGATGAGAATTTCTTCAATACATGTGTTGAGGGAGATGATCAGCTGATGGTTTCCCAGCAGTGCTTCCCACTCACATGGGGGTGGATGTGTGTGCTTCTGTTCTTCTTGTTGCTATGAAAATGGGTGGGGCTTTAATGGTGAGATTCCACCTGACGTCATCAGGACAAGCGCTGCACGCCGGTGCGGCTTTAAATGTCGGACCTGGAGCTCGAATGGACTTTCAGCATCGGCGCGGCTTCACGTGAGGTCTGGAGGCGCCTCTACCGGTCCGAGCACACGGTGCAACATGATTACGGGAGCGTAAACTTTTCTTCTCCTCAGTGTTTTTGGTGAGTGCTTTATTTGCGGTCATTATTATAGAAAATAGTAACTACAAGCTTTGGTAGATGGAGGAGAAATATAATAAATAGACTGCGGTACTTACAACATGTCACGCTTTTCCTCCTCCTTCTTTTATCCTTAGTGCATTTTGCCTGCTTCTAAACTGCTTCGGCTTCAGGGTGTGCAATGCGAAAAATCAGGCCGTTATAGCCCTATATAGATGAGGAGCCGCACGTGCATTAGAACAGTTCGGAAGCAGCCTATAGAAGAAGCGCTCGCGCGCTCTGTCTCATAATTAAGCAATAAAGCTGCAGGAAATAAAGAGCTGCGCGTGCAATTTCGATCTGCTGTTGAATAAAGACTTTCTTCGAAAAAAATCAGAATAAAAGGCGTTTCAGAGAAGACGGAACCTGCTTCGCTTTTGTGACGTTGCAGAAGCGCGTGTTTAGTTAAAGCCGCTCTGTGTGTGTGTGTGTGTGTGTGTGTGTGTGTGTGATGGTGCAGAGTAACGCAGGCGGATTGTTCTGTTCATCCTGCAGTCTGCGGTCCGCTCAGAGGTACCGATGGGTTTAGGCACGTGTAGGAAACTCGCCCACTGCACGGTGGCTTATTACCGTCCGACAGCCTCAGCTGTTATGGTGTAAATCACTCAGATCTTCGTTTGGCTTGTTCCAGACTTTATACTCTTTAAAATATATATTTATTATAAAGAAAGTGCTTTTTTCCAATGCAAAGGTCATTAACAGTCTTTTGCTGGAAGCGCAACGAATTACAGACTTTCCCACCAAAAAAAGCATAAAACCCTCCTCTAGAAAATCAAACTGATTCTTATAGGCAATTGTTTAAAAGAACGTTTACAGACACTATTCTAAAAACTGAAGTTGGTTATAAAATAATGATAATACCCATTATCATAAATTTTATAATAATAATAATAATAATAATAATACAGGGTGAGACAAAAGTCTCAGGACACCCTATTTCAGAAACGAAAGGTGAAATGAGACATAGCTGAATACCTATCTGTTAGGCTGTCCAAAACATGGCCATCATCACTGGATCAAGTGTGAGTTTTCCCCAATGGCAAGGGGGTTATGTAGCATATCAAGGAAGATCAGGATTTTCTCAGAAATTGATTGCTGTGATCAGATTTGCAATATCTATCATGGTTCAAAAGCTATCAACACACAGTTCAAAACCATTGTTGTTTGTTAGAGGTAACTAAAGATGGAACTGATGAAAGAAGAGAAGATTGAGGTGCTTCTGATGTCCAGCGACCACCAGTTTCACACAGCACTGTTGCATCCCTCATAGCCAAATTCCTATAAATGGGACTGTGGACCACAAACCAAGTAACAGTTGTTCAAAGACTGTTAACAGCGAAGAAACTTCGATGATGGTTTTTGCAGCCTTTGTGAATGTAACAGTGCTGTGTGAAACTGGTGGTCCCCGGACATCAGAAGCACCTCAATGATCTCTTCTTTGTTCAATTCCATCTTAAGCTACCTGTAACGAACAACAAAAGTTTTGAACTTAGTGGTGATAACTTATGAACCACAAGAGTTATTGCAAATCTGAGCATGGCAATTGATTTCTGAGAGAATTCTGGTTGTCTTTGACAGCTTTCAAAATGGTAGCCACATTCCAGACAGAGCCTAAAGGTTAGTAAAGATTGATAGGTCCCCTCAGTCTTTACTTGTTGGGGTATTTAGATATGTCATTTTCCATTTCATTTAAAAAATAATGTTAGCACAGCCACCTCAGAGCTTTTGCTTCTCCGGTTTGAACCCGACCTCAGCCTGTGTGGAGTTTGCATGTCTTCGCTTTGTCCATGTGAGTTTACACTGGGATTCCTCCCACACTCAAAGTGCGTTGGTGTTTCTAAAGCGTCCTTAGGGTATGATTGTGTGAGTGTGTGGGTCCTAAGATGGATTTTCACCCTGTCTGGGGTTGTTCCTGCATTGTGAGCTGTGCTGCTGGCTAAGCACCAGTTGACCCATGATCCTGACCAGGATTAAGAAGAAAATAATATGAATTCATTCATTTTCTTTAGTTGTAGTCTTACTATTCCAGTTTTGAGCGCTATAAAGGAATAATACTTTTGAACGCTATAAAGGAAAATTTACCATCTCGGCTATGAACAATCCTACCGATTATCAATAGGCCGGACTCAGGATGGGCTATACTGCCTAACAACTGTATGTAAGATGTATAGAAGGTAATCATTTATTGCTTTAGATATGATTACAAACAAGACAAGTTAGCATACAAATGCAAGCAGTGCATCAGCAATACTTAGATGAATTTTAAGGATGATGAAAATAAAGAATTATTCTTTGCTTCTCATCTTCTCTCTTCAAGACCTCAAAGAACAATGCCTGAGCAGAGCAACGACTATCGAGTGGTGGTATTCGGGGCCGGTGGAGTCGGCAAGAGTTCCCTGGTCCTACGTTTTGTTAAAGGAACCTTCCGAGAGAGCTACATCCCCACCATTGAGGACACCTACAGGCAAGTAATAAGTTGTGACAAGAGCATTTGCACTCTGCAGATCACAGACACCACAGGCAGCCATCAGTTCCCTGCCATGCAACGGCTGTCCATCTCCAAGGGACACGCCTTCATCCTGGTCTACTCTGTCACGAGCAAGCAGTCTCTGGAGGAGCTGAAGCCAATCTTTGAGCAGATCTGCCAGATCAAAGGTGACATGGAGAGCATCCCCATCATGCTGGTGGGCAACAAGATCGATGAAACCAGTCGTGAGGTGGAGAACAGTGATGGAGAAGCCTTGTCCAAGAGGTGGAAGTGCGCCTTCATGGAGACATCAGCCAAGACCAACCACAATGTGAAGGAACTCTTCCAGGAGCTACTGAACCTGGAGAAGCGCAGGACTGTCAGCCTCCAAATCGATGGCAAAAAGACCAAGCAACAGAAACGGGCAGAGAAGCTCAAGGGTAAGTGTGTCGTCATGTGAGCCGATGAAAGAAGTGGCTCCTGCCTTCAAATGCAGGGAATCCAGGGACATGTGTGCGCTCTTAAAATAGCTATTCTGGCTAAAACCTTACCTCACGAAGAAAGGGAAGAAAACAACGTCTCAGAGTGGAGATCGAGTTAAGGGACGGTTGGCTACCAAGTTTGGGTCCATGTTTAATTTACTGAGAAATCTCAGAAAATTGTAAATTAAACAACTTCCGCGTGGTACTGCTTTTGAAAAAATGTATTCCCCAAGTTCTGCAACGGAGTTCTGCAACGACTGGACATTAGACTTTAGCTCTCAAACTGTCACTTAGAGTTTACCTGTAGCAGCGTCGCTGCTTCAACCTTCTCTTTGCTCCACCCCTCTAAGTATTGGCAGCTGGGCTCTATAAATAGCTCACAGTGTTTTAGGTCCAGCATCTGCTTTATTGTTCTGGGACAACATTTAAACCTGCAGGAATTTGGAACAAAACCCCATACTACAAATTATAAATAAGAACTAGAGATTGATAAAGTTTGAAAAAAACTTTATTTTGCCTATGAGGAGCATGCTGTTTAAAGCAATATGTAAACGGTATGTACATTAGATTTCTTGACTTTTGCCTTTATGGGTGACGGTTGTTGTCACATTTAATTTGAAAGTCAAAGTTATTTTGTCTTAATTAGTTGAAAAACAGAAAACAGCTCAAAATATTGGAGAGCCAGAAATCAACTATTACACAGATGCTTCAACTACAGCATGTTCATGTTATATGGTAGATTGGCAACACTTTATGGAGTCTAAAATATTTTTACACTTCATACGGCCAATGCACGAAGCTCAAATTTATTTCTATAGCACTTTTTACAATAGAGCATTGTGTTAAAGCAGCTTTACAAGTATAGATTATCTTCTAATATCTATGGTTATTCTCAAATTGAGCAAGCCTTGGGCGACAGTGGCAAGGAAAAAACTCCTTTAATGTTAATGTTATTAGAAAGAAACCTTTGGAGGAACCAAGACTGAAAAAGGGTCCAAGCCTCTTTGGGCTTAATGGTATATGTAAGGATCAGCCAAGTTATAAAACCAATAGTCACCTGTATTCTAACATTAGTTTTAGTTTTCATGATGTTTTGTAAGTTTAATAAATATTTTCCATAGTGTCATATCAGATCAACATCAACCTTACGTCCATGCTGATTGAAAAAAATCATACTCGGAAAATTAGACCTTTACAGCTGTAAAAATTTTATATATAGGAACCAAGGGTAAGTCCATGAGTTATTTACAATGCCCATTTCATTAATCCTTACCAGATAATCAACTGACAAAATTGCAGTTTTGCACACAATCTGTAAATTAATCAGGGGTTCCACTTTAGAATTTGTCTCACACCTTGAGCATTAGCAGCTGCCATTGCCAAAATGCTGCTGTTCACCATCTTAAGATATCCCACCTTAATTCTGCCACTGGGCTGTGATAGACATCTCCAAGAAACTCAGTAACTAGCCTTTTGTTTCTGGCCTTTCATCTGGTATCATCAGTATCATAATGACTTTAACTGATTAGTTTTAATTAAATCACCCTGATATAAAACACACTCATCCCAGCAGCAAGCACCCTGAGATCATCTATTTACTCAAATCCTATTTTGAAATGATATATATAGTGGTATCAAGTTGGTCGTAGCTTATATTTCAGCAAAGAAAAAAAAAATCACAAAAAAGCCCAAATATCAATATCAAGCAATTGTATAAGTATTTATCAATATAAAGCCATGAGTATACAGTACATTCTACTAAATATATTAACAGGGACACATTTGAGTTATAAAGTCAAACTCAGTTAATCAAGTCAGTACATAAATGTAGTTAAACATTTAAGACGGCTGATTTCTAGCTGTGGAATACATCAAATGTTTACAGATTATGATAAAAGCATGAATTAAGCTGTGTTTGTACTTTATCCTTTAGGGACAAGTTTATTAAAGGCACTTTGATTCCCATCTAAATTCATACATAATAAAATCAGATCATATAAGACAGTGATATGCTGATTTAAATCCCTGACACCCTAAAGAAACAGAAATTATTCAACATCTGCAATTTTACACTGTTTATTCAGTCAATGTCGTTATAGATAATTAAGATTAATAAGATAAAAAGTAACATTCAACCCCAGCATAATGGTTTATGCAAAATATCCAAGATCTCCTAATGAGAGTGAAGATCACCTGCATGCTGGGCTACAAATTTTGTGTTCTTTAATTAATTAGAAAGCGGCCTTCGTAAACGGAGCTTGGAGTGATTTGTTACAACACAAAGCTTTAAAGCAAGACCGCATGATTCAAGCTGCAGATAACGACTATGTAAAACTAACGCTCAAGCCTACACCATACATACCGCGGCTAACAAGGCTGTTTTTCCTAGACAAATAGTCAGCTAGTCTATTCTTAACTATTCTGAAAGGAATAACTTGTATGTGTTTTAGCATGATGGGTCTTGTAATTGTATTGGCATTAGCATAGCGTTGAAGCTAGCTTACACTGCTGCTTTGGCTGTTTCCTTTATACCAGTACTGTTTACAGTACAAGATCCAGTACACTATTTATACAAGTGCTATGTTATTATGAGCTCGAGGCACAAATGTGACAGTAACAGTTATATTTGTCACTTAGGCAATAGAAATGTTTAGATTGAGTACTAAAGTTATTAAGCCTGTTTGTTAGCTATGACAGAACTGCAAATGAACTACAATGTAATGTTATTCTGATAAAATGCCTGTAATATCATGTGTGCCTAATTTATATAAATTATTACTGTATATATAAATATATACTGTATGAAATAAAGTTCTGCCTTTGTTCTGCATTGTTTAGTTTTACATCCTTCCAGACCACAATATGAACTGTATAATTATTCTAATAAATAAAACAGCTGAATGCATTGAATAAACTCAGCACGAGTCTTTTTTGGAATGGTAATTTATTTAGAATAATCATAATCATGACCTTGCATAAGTTAGAAGGCCTTGCTCACATGCAATTAAATGTCATCGTTGTTTTTAAATTAAATCCACTGCCATTGATTTCATATTGCAACATGTCCATATAACATCAGATCAATGAAGGTTCTACATTTGTTTGACCCAGTGGGATTTTATTATTCTAAATACACCTGCCAAAATCAGATTCATACATTATGGGATTAGATGAGACACTTGGAGCCTGGAACTGTATTCTAGCCTCATCAGTACTTTTCTGTTTATTTATCAAGTTATTTCTTAAGTCAATCTTCCAAAAAGCCTTCATTTGTAAATTATAATATGAATGGACATCAATGTCCTGGAATTGATATATTGATTTTTTTTTCCTCTAAAGTGACAACCTGTTAAAAATTTAAATTTTGGTTAAAAAAAAACTAAATTTGAACTAGAAAGTGTATCAGTTGGAATAAATGATCAGTGTTTATTTAATGTTGTAATAATCTAATTTTAGACCTGAAACTGAGACTGCACCCCTGTACCCAATGGCCACATGCTAAATAATTAGATCCCATTGTTTTGAAGTAAATCTGTCCCAAATTCTGAAAATTTACATGTAACAAAAACACGGATTTTTTACAATTAAGTAACTTTTTAAAAATTAAAACAGTTTTATTTATCATTGTGTGTGCTAAACACATTTAAAAACTGCTTTTTGTAGTTCTCTTTATATTTCAATAGAACTGTCACATTTGAAACAGTAAAGTTTTGGGAGAGGAAAAATATTTAAATACACAGTATAACAAAATATATATCACAGTTCTTCCTTTTTTAACACTAAAGTATTTGTACAAGATAGAAAATGACCTTTGGGCCAAAAATGTTTTATCTACGAGCTGTCATAAAAATGTAGGTTATTGTTCTAAATCAAAGTACCAAAGTTTCTCTTTTAATATATAATTTGCCTGTGCAGTTCACACTGAACAGAACCGAGTGCAACTATAGTAGATCTCAGCTGTTTCCCTTTACATCGTATGTTAGTATTGCTTGATGGCAACAAAGCAAAAAATAAGCAGCTCAGATCAAGATCTAGACGTGGGCACCATGATGCAGGCACCAGCCCATTTCTTCTAAACATCTGTACTGCATTAATACACATGGTATTAATTAATTCCAGTGGTTGCTGGGAGCCTCTGTGCTTCCTCACACTAAGACAATGGACAGTGTGACCAAATCACTGGAGACAGACAGAGGCCAAGGTGGGGGAGGTGTAACTGCACTATAGATCAGACTAATCAGTCCATGTGGTTTATTACAGCAGAGTGAAGTGGCTTCGACGACATAATGGAGCACCTGCCAGCTCTCACTCATCCTGCTCGTCCAAAGTGTCTTTATGACCAATGGATCTTTCAGTAAGACCACAACACATCAGAACCAGTGGCGTAAAAGATGCGTCAAGCTGATAACAAACAAGCTTACATAACATGAACAAAAGACGGATATCAAAGCACGAGTTTAAGGCTGTGCTTTACATTCATAAAAGAAATGAAAATCATTAGCTTAAAGATTCTTGCTGCAAAAAAGGAAAAACAAAACAACAAAAAATAAAACAAAACAAAACAAAAACAAACAAAAAAGCAAACAAAACAGATTTACTACATAAGAACAATCAGCCAGTCATTACTTCAGTCTTCACTGGATGGATAGAGATTGACAGAGAATAAATATCTGTATGTATGTATATATATATATGTATATATATCCTATAAGAGTTAGCTTCATTATTTTAGCTGATGTTCCCTTACCTAAGGAAAATCGTCCTGTTGTTTTATGATACCTGATTCAACACCTTCAAAAATAGATGAAATCCAACTTTCCCATTACTAAATAAGACACTGCATTGGGGTTCACGTGAACCAATCTCAATAATACGATACATATCCGTCATCTCTTGAGTGGCATTTTTTAATCCATTTAAATAGAAATCATTCCTTTCATGCCAAAATAACCTTCACTCAAATTGGCTAACTGAGAACGTTACCTTGGTCTTCTCATTGAATATCCAATCAATAAAAATTTATTATTTGGAATGTTTTGATGTTTTAGAAGCCTTAAAGAGACATCCTGCTTTCGGTCCCAGGTGGAGTCTGCATGGGTTTACTCCAGTTTCCTTCCACAGTGAAAACACAAGCTTTAGGTTAATTGGTTAGGCTAAAGTGGCGCCAGTGTGAGTCCTACAATGGATTAGCATTCTATCTAGGGTTGGTCATGCCTTGCACCCTGTACCACCGTCTATGCACCGACTCTCCCACGACCAGGATGTCGTCCATAATTAAGCAGATAAAGTGTTAATTTCTCCCTCTTGCTTTATTTTATCATGTCAGAAAAATCTAGATTTATTATGATTTCACATGTAATAATAAAAAGTAATAAAATGGATTAGTTTGACTAAGAATATAATATAGTAATCTTAGGCTACATATTATTTAATGTTGTATCTTACAAAAATCTGACAAAATATAATATTATTTATTTATAAATATAATGTATAATGAAAGATAATGGGCATAGTGAATTACAAACTAATCAATTTTTTTCTTTTTATTCTTGTATGGTGAAAAAAAATCTCAATCAGGTGTCTGTCTCGATTGGACTCAGTGTCCCAGTCTTGATTTTGACTTGGACTCAGCTCTAACGGTCCAACACTACCAATCTCCCATTTAGCTTCTTTGGCTAAATGGAAGTGAATCCCCAAAGTCATTTTCAAAAATCCAGTGGAAATTGTTATAGCAGCAAAAGAAACAGCTCCATAATGTCCAAGAATTTGGAAAAAGATCTAATAAGTATCAGGTGTCAAATTCACCAAATATTCACAGTGTTAAAACTAGGGCCATAAAACTAGTCACTATGTTTTATAAGTAGGTGAGAGACAACAACTGCTCTTTTGTTCTTGCCATGGCCTAGTTTGATTTGTGTTAAATCACACGATAAATAAATCCATCTCAGAGAGCGCTAACTAGGCTCTTCTTACCTGCACTACAGTCACAGGCCAAATCTCAAGGGTCTCAAAACACTAAATCTGTCTGTAAATACTCGTCTGGGCACTTTAGTGTCATAACAATGACAAAAGCCCCTCCATCATTTCACCCACTCACACTTGATTTAATCTGATTTGAATAATTCAAAAGCCAGGCCATGCAGGAACTGTGTGTGTGTGTGTGTGTGTGTGTGTGTGTGTGTGTGTGTGTGGCCTTTTTATGTCTTCACTAAATTAACCCTGTCTCTTTCAAAACGAAGAGTAGGTTTATTTTAGATATGCTACATAACCAGAAACACAAAAAATTCATGCACATTGTATGTTTTAAAAAAAAAACATCTAAGCTATGAGAATTGTATTAGACAAGTCCTGTAGAAAGCGGATTTCATTCAGTACTTTGCTTTCACTTCTTCCAATCTGACTGCTCAAATTAGGAAATTAGCTTATCTGGAAATAAAAACATAAGCAGCCACGAAGAAAAAACTAAAATCCTTGGGCTGTTCAGCGTTACATTTTAACATATCAAAAAGATAATTTCACATGGAGAACACAATTCTTTTTATAAATGTCAATTACGGCACATTGGAATTATGAGTTTAATTGTCATATAATTTCCTTAATGCATCCTAAACAGTACTGTTAATCTGTTAAACACATGCTTTGTACAGACTGGTTAGTGACATGAGCTAGCAGTCTGCAAAAATAAAGCTTTGCATTCATTGTAGCATGGATGGATGGCAGCACCCAAAACTACACCAATTCTATTCCACAAATTACTAAGCAATCCTTTTTATTGTGATTTTAATCTGGACTCCAACATCTATTCGAATTACACAAATTTTCAGATTTTTGAGTGCTACGTTTTCACAAGTAGGTTGCTGGTAAAGTGCTGGGTGAAGTCACAGATTATTTAAGGTAAATGTAAGGATTTACATTTTTTCAGCATTCTCATGATTTCCACAGCGTGTGTGAATGTGTGTTTTTTTCCTGCATTTTAACACCTCATATCCTGAACTGGATCAAGGGTTTGTAAGCCTAACTCTTGAAGTCAAATATGAAAGTAATTTCTTTTCAAATGGATTGCCAACATTAAAAGAGACATTTAAAGACATAGCTATCTGCAGGTAGAGCAGACTGAGTCCTCCCTATGTCTGCGTTGGTTTACTCTGGGTACTCCAGTTTCCTCAGAAATTTTAAAGACACAAGTTATTGTAGAAGAACTGAAGATACTAAACTGATCGTAAATGCATTGGTGTCATGAATATAGCCACATATGCTGATGGGACATGAAATAAAGCAAACAAGCAAACAAACAAACAAAAATATTAAGTGTCAAAATACAAAAGAGGAGATTTTGCACACAGAGGAGGATTTTGGATTGTGTTTGGATTGGGTCGGAGTGGGTGCTGGATGGGTGATGGTGATAAGGCTGCATGGTCACTCCTCCATAGAGGATCCACAGCTTACAGGCCAGCGATCAGATAGAGCAGAATGATTACCATGGAGACCGAGGCTACCATGCCTGTGGCTGTGGAGGAGGAGGAGGCTGCTGTGTAATAACAGCAGGAGTAAAGAGAATGGGTGAGAGAGAGTGTGTGTGTGTTAGAAAGAAAATTAAATGTTTAGATGCCAAAGAAGCCTATAAAATTTCCACTAACAAAAGTGGAATGTAAAAAAAAACCCAAAAAAAACCCCCCACTTCCTTAACCCTTGAAACCTGGACAGGGCCGTGGGAGAGCTGGTGGCTAGCCGGCAGCATGGGGCACAAGGAAAGAACACCTAGACAGGGTGCCGATCCATCATAGGGCACATACTAGAATCACATTTATCATAATTAATTCATCTAGCTCTCATCTAAACCTAAACCTAGTGGACATTGGGAAGACATGTAAAGTCCATAGAGAAAAAACACAGCCTGCTCAACCTGGGATCGAACCCAGGACCTTCTCGCTTTGGGGCATCAGCTTTAGAAACTAAGCCACCAATTTTTAGAACTGCTAACTGTATTATTATTATTATTATTATTATTATTATTATTATTATTATTATTATTATTATCATTAATAAAAACCTTAACAAATTAATTCTCAGAGACTAAATACACTGATAAGATGGAAATAACACATTTCTTTATTACTAAATAATTGTGAAGTCTTGCAAAATTCTAGTTGTTTTGTAGTGATCGTAACTCTCACTTTCTATTCCAAATTAATTCTGTTCATGGAGTACATGGGCCCTGGCCTATCCGGCAGCACAGGTGCAAATCAGGAAGCAATCCTCTGACCATTTAGGGTTAGGTCCAAATGACCTAACATGTATTTAAGATGTCAGAGAGAACATGCAAACGCGTCACAGTCAGTAGCTGATCTCAGATTTGAACTTGGATCTCTGGAACCCTAACAGATAAGCATTAAATTAGGTGAGCTGTTTTTACTGAGTAGATAAGATACAGTAATAAGAGTTTTGCAAGTAGATTTAAAAATGGAATCTCATGGAAGTGCTGTGGTTAGGCAAGAAATATTTAGACCGTATATTATTTCTCTGTGGGTGACACATATATGCCTTACAAATATCCCCCTTTTATTTTTGATACGCATGTAGGTCTTTAAAGCTCAAGTTACAGACTTTGGAGACGCTTCAGATTTCAGGTTTTATATTTGTGACATATAGCTGAAACCTTGGACTGCATTAGAAATGGTATTAGAAACAAACACAAGTGGCTGTTTGTTAGATAAACTGTATGTCCCACCTTACAATTAATGTAAATGTAAACCAGAAGCAGAAACCAGTTTTATATAAAATACCCAAATACTATCCAAAGCTACTTAAGCAGTACATTTGAAGTAACTTATGTGCAAAAATATTAGATAAGCCAGGGTTGTGAAGTTCTGTGGTCCAGTAAGTCAGCAAATTGAGCATCTGTGCTACAATTTGCAAAAGTAAGTTTGGACAAAACATGAAGAATTTATTAAAAAGAAAAGCAACTGTTAAGCATGGTGGGTAGTAATTTTATTCTGTTAATTAACAGTGGATGTGCATTAGCCAATGCAGCTAGAGAGACTCTACTAAAGCTTGAATAATCCTCGAAGCTAACATTGCAAACATAAAACTGTAAGAATGCAGGAGGGTGAAGACCAAAGAAAATAATTAAGTCATAAATTAGAAAGATTATGATGGTTAAGAAGTGAAACAGGAAGAGACTACAAAGGAGGCAATCGAACCCGAGTCAAACTGGAGTCGAATAATTATTTAAGACATGAACTGTACAGAAGTCAAATGTGCAAACTGAGAGCTCAAACTCATTAGAAGATCTGGGGGAAAAGAAAGAACGGCTATATTACATCAATTTGAAAATGATACCATTTTATCCATCTTATGACTATCACATGTAAATTTGACTTCTAAACTGTTCGATAATCTATTGTTTCTTTTCCCACCTTTGTCTGTTGTTGCATCACATATCTGCGGCAGTTGTTGCACAACACGTACCACATGCACAATAAGAGGCCGTCAGTGCCCGTGTTTGACAGTGGGCCTGCATCATTCTTTCATCGCCACAGCAACATACATATGTGGCAGGCAGTATTTTTATCCCTTTTTCTGTGAACAGGCTGTACTGTATGCAGTCAGAAAAAACACAGTGCTGCAGAAAACAGGAAAGACCCCTTGTTGATACATCAATGCCTTTCACCTAATGGTGAAGTTATTGTAAAAGCAGCCATTCTGATGCCTTTCACTGCATCTTCCTACCTCTGAGAATCCTATTTGAGTAGGTGTGAATGCAGCACTGGAGTGAAACTGTAATCTCCACATGCAGTCTGTTATTGGCAAATTTCCAGTAAGATTTATTATTTCTATGCAGTGCAACCAAGCTTTAAAGCAATAGCATCATTACAACACAATTCAGCCTAAATGTGTATTACAGATTCTTTGTACAACTTTCTCTCAACTTGATTTGATGTAACTTTCTTATTCCCTTGCAGTGTTATATATCTCTCTCTCTCTCTCTCTAGCTCTCTTTTCCTTTCTCTCTCTCTCTGTCCCGTCTACGTGCACCAGTGATGATGATGATGATGATGATGCATCCCAGAGCTGCTGGGGAGAGGGTTAGTTGCCATAGTGACATGGGTGGTAGAACCGGGCAGCGCGTGCTGCAGTGTTGGAGACACAACCGTGACTCATTATGTTTGCTCGCTTTGCTTTCCAGTGACGAGAGGGATCAGAGGAAGTGACATGCATCCGCCAGTTCATCCCAGTTTTCTTTGCTAATTTCTTTACAGATTCTCTTTTTTGGTTGGTGGATCATAATGTTTGTTCTGCATATATATCACATTTGTACGCTCTTTACACAGTCTGTAAACACAGGATGCTGTCGGCTCAGTGTATTTGATTGGTAAATACAGTAAGAGGCTTAAAAACTAAAGCAATACAGTTCTGCATAACCACCATTACACACTTTTATTGCATTATTATATCCGTTTTGTGCTCAGAATGGTATATTACCCCTAAAATGATGTAAGAGGTAAATACTGTGTACACTGAGCTATTGGTCATCATTACTGTACTTCAGCATGCCATACTGTATTTGAGTTCCTCAGATTTTTAAACAAACAAAATCCCATTTTATATTACCTTACATATGCACAATGCTGATTGCAAAATTTCATTTTCTGCAGAAGATGCAACCACAGCCTTTATGTATGATTAGAGAAATCAAATATAATCAGAGTTGGTAGAGGTATGAAAGTTTTTTATTTAAGCAAAAGTACTACTAATCCGATTTAAAAAAATACTTGTAAAAAGTTGAAGCATGGCTTGTGTATTTTACTCAATTAGATGTATAAAAGTAAATACTAATAAACTAAAATGTACTTAAAGCAAGAAAAAGTTTTCTTAAAACAACATCCTATTGTCTCAATACACAAGAAAATGAGTTTTTAAACAAATGCATCACAAATACAGTACAAGTCTAAAGTTTGCATACTTATAATTCAGTATTTTTTCATTATTTTAAAAATCTTCTTCATTGTAGATTAATACTAAAGGCATCCAAAAGAATAAAGAAATACATATTAGTAAACAAATAAGTGTTAAACAAAACAGAATCTGTTTTAAATTTTAGATACTCCAAAGTAGATCCTCTTGCTTATACAACAGCTTTTGCACATCTTGGTATGTTCTCACTCAGCTTTATGAGGTTTTTCACCTGGAATGACTTTCAGTTACCAGCTGTACCTTATTAAGAGTTAATTAGTTGAATTTCTGGCCTTCTTAATGTGTTTGAGCCCATCAGTTGTGTTATGAAGATCTAGAGTTCTATACAGTGAATAGCTAAAAGTAGATACGGATATCTAAAAGTAGGTTACTATCAAAAGTACTTGTTACCTCTGAATAAATCAGTAAATGTTGCTATAATCAAAAAAACTGAAAATGTTTTTACATTCACTATTGAGATACACTTCAGGATGAAAGCTTATAACAGGGGCCTTTTCCATAATTCAAACAAGGCTGCAAGGAATAGTAATATTTTCCAAGCACATTTTGAGATTTGTCCCCTGGAACATGCAGTTCTCTGCTGCCGTCACGCAAATGAAAGCCAACTTCTGAACATAAAACATAAAAACCTAAATATCTAACCCCTAAAGTCCATAAACGTGGGGCAGCATATCTGCTGACCAAGCACCAGTAGCCATGTAGCTCTAATTACAAAGGTGCCCTGAGGCTCATACCTACAATACCTGTGCTATTCTTTATAAACACCTTATCTAATGCAGGTTTCTCAGTAGTAAATCAATGTCGATTGGACTGTAATACCATCATGTCAATGTGAGGTTCGGAAACTCAACTACAGGACAAATGAGCACGACAGGAGGCTTTGTTTGTGTAATAGATAGCTTGAAAAGCTATTAGACTGATTTATGCATAAAATCCAATTAGCTCTACATTACTACCTCATTACAGTAAACCCTGTAATTGCAGCTTCTTTACCTGAAAAGAATAACAACATTGTGAGTCTGTGGTTAAGGCACTAGACTCTGGACCAGAAGGTTCAGGGTTCATATCCCATCTCTGCCAAGCTGCCACAGCTGGGTCCTTGAACCAGGCCCTTAACCTACAATTGCTTGGATTGTAACAATGTATCAATTGTAAGTAACAATGTATCAATTGTAAGTTACTCTGGTTAAGGGCGTCTGCTAACTGCCATAAATATAAACAACATAATGAAAATGAAGATCATCAGCACTGAAGCACAAAGTTCTCCACCAGCAGATCCTTTCCCAATTTGTTTCGAGCAGAAGCACAGCCAAAAATTGGAGGATGTGCCAGACTGCTATGTCTGTTTGAATGGAAGCGAGATGCTATTTTTGTCCCAGCTGACAGCCAGACCTACTTGAAGCTGTGTAAGGTTGCAGATTTCTTGCGAGTTGGAATTTCAGGGCAAATATTGAGCATTTCATAACCTTTAATATATGTGCCTGTTCTGAATCAAAGTCAAATTGACAAAGCGAAGAGCTTGGCATGTTCTTCCCATGTTCATCTTGATGAATAGGTGAGCATGCACGGTCTGTTCTGGCCTTGCTGGCAATGTTAGAGAGAAATCTCTGGACTTAGCTAGCGTCTGATTATTATAAAGTGGTTACAAAAGACAGATTGATGAAGTCAATTTTATTAAATGGTGAATAAGCTTAATTATATTACATCCCAAAATAGGATTTAAATGAATTAGGCAGACTTTCTTCGTCCATAAAAGTATCTGAGGTGCTCAGGTGACGACACAGTCTAATATTCTAGCCCACTTCCCCTCCAGGTCGGCTGTAACATGCACACATGGTCATGTCACACATCGTGTGCTGTTAATGAATGCAACTTTAGCTGCCTGGTTAAACATCATCACTTATTAATGGTGTATTATTTCTATAATGTACACAATCCTTTAATGCAGAGGTGTTTCTAATAGAGACATAAAACATTCTGACAGATTCTAAAGCCATACAGTCAGCAAGAATGAAACCCGGCATACAAAAGAGATGAAAACAGCTTACAGTTAGATTTGATTACCATTAACTAGCTGCCTTTTATGCATGATATGTCTAGTTGATGCAAAGGAAAATAAGAAGCACAAGATACTGTGGTTCACTCATAATAGAAAACATTCATCTGCCTCCACTGCACCAGCAAATCGATACAACTTCCAGAACTCTTACTGTAACCCACAGATATGGAAAGGTTATTAGGGAGGTGAATACAGCAGAATAATTATTATAAAGAGAAGCAAAGCAAAGAGTGCACAGACATATTCATGTCTGCAAAGTGTGCAGATGTCAAATTAAGTCAATGGAAGTCATTACTGTTACTCTAGTGCATGTCCGTTTGTACTTTGGATATGACCGTTTCCATTGCCTTCCACGAAATGGTCTCCATTTATTCTTGCTATTGTTTATAAAATGCTTCATATTGTTTAAAATTCATGTTGTGAATTAAAGCTCTCACGATTCCTGGAATTACTTAATGTCTCGATCTGGTCTGACAGGATGTTTATCTGGAAAATGGCAAGATCACAGATGGGTCCTCCACATGCCCACAAAACACAGCATAAGGTCTCAGTTATTTGTGAAGGGTCATGTGATCGTGTGCATCATTATAAACTTGCCTAATGCAAATACTGTACTGGTGTTAAAAAAATAAAATATCTGTTCTTGACTTTATGTATTTAAACATACAGTACATACAGGCACCACCTAAGACTGAGCATTCGTGCCATTTATTTTACACCATCAGTTGCACATAAACTACAGTGGTGTGAAAAAGTGTTTGCCCCCTTCATGATTTCTTATTGTTTTGCATGTTTGTCACTTAAATGTTTCATATCATCAAACAAATTAAAATATTAGACAACACAACTAAACACAAAAGGTTTTTAAATGAAGGTTTTTATTATTAAGAGAGAAAAAAACCTACATGGCCCTGTGAGAAAGTTAAAACCGTGTGGTTTATCACACTTGAGTTCAATTTCTGTAGCCACACCCAGGTCTGATTACGGCCACACATGTTCTTAATCAAGAAATCACTTAATTAGGACCTGCCTGATAAAGCAAAGTAAAGCCAAAAAGATCCAAAGAAATTCAGGAACAAATGAGAAAGAAAGTAATTGAAATCTATCAGTCTGGAAAAGGTTATAAAGCCATGGGACTCCAGTTTTGGGACTCCAGTTATGCACAAATGGCAAAAACATGGAACAGTGTTGAACCTTCGCAAAAGTGGCAAAGCAACCAAAAGTACCCCAAAAGCTCAGCAAAGACTCATCCAAGAGGTCACAAAAGACCCCACAACAACATCCCAAGAACTGCAGATCTCATTTACCTCAGTTAAGGTCAGTGTTCATGATCCACCATAAGAAAGAGACTGGGCAACAATGGCAAAGTGCCAAGACCAAAACCTCTGCTGAGCAAAAAGAACATTAAGGCTTGTCTCAATTTTTGGGAGAATACAAAAGTTGAACATTTTGCAAGGTATGTGTCCTAATCTAGCTTAAAAGTAACCAGCGCATTTCAGAAAAAGAACATCATACCTACAGTAAAACATGGTGGTGGTAGTGTGATGGTCTGGAGCTGTTTTACTGCTTCAGGACCTGGAAGACTTACTGTGATAAATGGAACCATGAATTCTGCTGTCTACCAAAAATCCTGAAGGAGAATGTCTGGCCATCTGTCCATGACCTCAAGATGAAACGAACTTGGGTTCTGCAGCAGGACAATGATCCAAAACACACCAGCAAGCCCACCTCTGAATGGCTGAAGAAAAGTGAAGACTTTGGACTGACCTAATCAATCAATGAAATCAATGAAATACAACAATTCTGAAAAGATGAGTGGAACAAAATTCATCCACAGTGCTGTGAAAGTTACAGCAAACGCCTGATTGCAGTTGTTGCTGCTAAGGGTGGATCAACCAGTTATTGGGTTTAGGGGCAAACACTTTTTCACATAGGGCCATGTAGGTTTGGATTTTTTCCCCTAATAATACAAACCTTCATTTAGAAACTGCCTTTTGTGTTTACTTGTGTTGTCTTTGACTAATATTTAAATGTGTTTGAAACATTTAAGAGTGACAAACATGCAAAAAAGTAAGACATCATGGAGGGGCAAACACTTTTTCACACCCATGTACATGGCACTTGCACTAAGGCATGTCGTTAGTCTGAATCAGTCTGTGTTTATTAATGCAATCAATCAAGAATTAACAGAAGCATTAATTAACAGAAGCTTTACTCACTGGGGGAGTAGAACTGACTTTGCTCTGCCTCGCCCTCAGCCTCCGTCTGTCTTACTACAGCTGGATTAACTTTGTTGAGCTCTAGTTGGTAAAGCAGTAACCAATGGTGGAGCACTCTAAAGCTCCAGGACACCGACAGGCAACATAAAGTAAAAATACTGCATAGTTAACAAGCTGAAACGCTACCCTCAGCTCTAACTGGGCCCAGAAGACGACATTAGGCTCCCTGGCAGGTTGATCGAGCAGCCTCAGGTACATAGGGATAAATAACTCATGGAACAGTTATAAATGATCCATCAAACTCACAATCCAAGAGAATGAGCAAACCTGGCACTTAGTTCATGTGACCTATGTAACCTGGAGTCCTGTGGCTGCTACAACTTTATCAGCATAAGTTCTGAGGTGAAACTCAGGTGTTATCTTTGAGAACATATCAGTTGTACAGCTGAAGAGGGAACCAAAAATATTCAACCAAACGTGGGAAAGGTTCTTACAAAGGGAAGAAAATGTCACTGCTGACAGGCTGCTAACACAAATTCTGGGTGGAGAAAGTGTTACATTTAGGGTGACCAGATTTTCCAAAGCTAAAAACTGGGACACTTAAATTTGACCGAAAATGAACGTAAGCCAGTGACTTTTAATAACAGTTTTTATTGAACAAAGTGCTACAGCTGCAGAGGTAATATTTGAACATTTAAATAGTAAATACAACATTTAACTGACCTCAAGTTGTTTTAAGCGCTTGTGTTAATCTCAACTTTCTTTTTGGCATGTTGAACGAACGGGTCAATTTAGTTTGATATAATATAATAGAGCGTAAGCTTTAGGGAACGCCGATCATCAATGATTGGGCCAAATTGAGCATTATGTCATGGACATGTGGTACACTGTTGAGCGCTTTAATTGGTCTATTTCCATTGCTATGGCAACTTTGTGATTGACATACAAACAGCAATGAATCCTGTGTGCTATAAGCCATTACATTGGGTAAAAATCGGGACAGTACAATTAGGGTGAAAAAGAGGACACCTCAGCACGTATTGTGGTGGTGGTGGTGGTGGTGGTGGTGGTGGTGGGGGGGGGGTTTGACTAATAATTGATCAAATGTTCAAAATCAAAGATATTT
>JAVSBU010000041.1:1413583-1429089 GCA_033118015.1 Loricariichthys derbyi
TTTTTTATTTCTAATGCGTTCACAATAACTCCTTTTCCTCTTTTTAATATTAATAAAGTATGATCTTATCTGAACTCAGCATTGCTATATTGTTGTAGTAATACAAATACAGTGTGATAAATGAGATACCTATAAATCAAATATATTGCTGACAGAATTTAAGTCATATGGCCCAAATGAGTCTCTTATTTAAAAACAAACAAACAAACAAACAAACAAAAAAATTGATTTACAGAAAGCCCAACCAGGATTCAGTCAGTTTCAACATGACACAGTCATGCACATATATATTTTTAAAAGCAACAAAAGCTCGGATGCAAAACAGTGCGAAAAAAAAAGACAGGTGACCATATTTATAGGGCAAAATTCACTACCAAATTCCAAAGTGCCTTTGGAACAAACAACAAATCCAGACTTGTCTAGACTGACTTGGGCTGCCATGGCTAAACTAAAATGACTCCCAGACAATTATTTGCGATGCCAGGGTGGTTTGAAATAGACGACTCAATAACACTTCACTGACAAATCTGGTTTTGAAGGAAACCAGTCTTGAAAACCTACCTGCAGTGGAAGGAGGAATATTCTACAGCACACACAAGGGAGGATCTGACATTGCTAGAACTCCAAGTGAAGTTATGCAGAATTATTTTAATCATTCATTCAATACTTTTAACGTATTGTTTAATTTAACTCCCATTAGTGCTTCTTACTGCTGTTGGAATTGAATAATTCTTATTTTGGCTTTAGGTAATTGACCTCATCTCTTTGCAGTCTTTGTAACTCTGATTCTGTGCAGGCTGAATAGTTAAACAGCACATGGAACCAGACTTTTCCCAACAGGATTTTAACTACATGCCTATATGGGTTCAAATCAATCATAATCGGACTCGTTACTGAGATGTGAAATAAAAAAGTAATTGATGAGGCCATACATGAAAGGAAATATTGTGTAGGATAAAATTAAAATCTAAGTACAAAGAAAATAAAGGCGTAAAAGAACCATGACTGGACAAATTCGAACCCTCTGTGGAATCACCATGTTAATGTTGCTAATTGGCTCTCTTGCTTCTGCTCCATGACACCCAGCATTGTCACCATAGAAACCCATCTAGATACACCGGTGAAAATGGCTCCAGTGCAAACAGAGACAGGGTTAGGTCACTCCTAAATTGCAGTGTGAAATTAAAAAAAGATATGAAAAGGTTGCCAACAAAGAAGGTGACCGACCCCATCCTAATGCCATGATAATAAAATGTAATATTCAACATCAAAATATGGTTCATGGCTTGCCAGGCTGCAATTGTAAATAAAAATCAGTTATTAATGACTCGCCTGGTTAAATTAAAGGTTAAATAATTATTTTTGTCTATATTTTGCCATGTAGTGTACCTTTAGATATCTGTTGATATTGATGAACGATTCCTGATTGGGGCTTTCATGTACAGACTATTTCTGGATTCTGTCACAATAGCACAGGTATATGTGCTGTTTAACCTCCATCCAATCAAAGTCTGTTCACTTTAATACTAGAGGTCTTAAATGATAATAAATTAGTGTCACCTCAACAGCTGATCGATGTATCAGTCAGCAGATTAAGAGTGTGTCTTAAAGGACATGTACTCGCTTGCTTGTTAGCTCACTTTTGGACTAGAGACTGTTCTAACTTGGTTTATGTGTTTAGAGACTTGCAAGTTGTAAATAGTGCGCCTTTGTTTGTCCCCCTACTATCTGTACACTCTCTCGGACCCAAAACTGTATACACTTTATTCTGTTTTATCTGGCTGATTTACCGTGTTATTGGTAATGCTGTCAATGGATTTACGCATCATTTGCACAAAGTTTTCTTGTGACCTTTATATTTGCATTACTGTAGCATAAAAACACTATGTGACTAAGGTAACGTCAGGTCAAAGTCCATTTTGGTCATTGTGCCATTTCACAGAGCTTAACACAGCCGTTAAACGTCCATATCCATGTTAAAAAGTTTCATTATCAAGCCTTAAACAACAGTCACACCGGATGAATGAAAGCTGCTTACTTTAATGGAAGCGAATATGGGAGGAAAAAGGGATTTGCTTCAATAGTGATTAACGTAGTAAATTAATCAGTCTTAGAGGAGTGGGCCAATAGAGAATATACCATAGATAAGAGAAGAGCACATGGCCAGCTGTCACTTAATGTTATCGTTTTTTGACATTCTATTTTACACAACAGCAATTTAAAAGATTATAAAGACGTCAATAAACACCCCATAAAATGCAATGGCCATCACTGTCATGTGCATTAAATCAGTAGTAAACAGGTCACTACAAACTACTTTCCTAAAGTCAAGAGGGCCACTCAAACACCTGATATTGGTCCCCCTCCTAACGAAAAGATTTGGAAGGCAAAATCCGGTGTGACAGCTGCTTTAGAATGTTCTCTAAAATGTCTGACACCATTACTGTCATTTGTTCTAACCGTACATAAAAGTAGATACTCACCTGAGGTGTCCAGGATGCAACGTATGCAATGAAAACTATTATTTGTGATTCCTTAAAAATGCATGGCTAACACACAACGTTACACTACTGCTAAAACGACCAAATATCTAATAATGGGGATAAAAACAAAAAATAAAGAAAGTAAATTCTACAGAAGGAATCAGAGCCAAAACAAAAACAACAAACAATCACCAAACAGGATACAAAAGTGGAAATTAAACATAATTAACACTTACCAAAGAACAAACTTGGAAACACTGACCCATTTAGTATAGCAGAATACAAACAAAACAAAAGAATAAAAATGATACTTCTAGAATTTAAATAGTTCTAATTACAAACTATGTTTGATAAGTTTAAAACAGCTAGGAGAACAATAATATTTACTAAATATTCCTTCCTTAAGCTTAGGGAAGCAACAGCCTTAAATACATTAGTTTAATTGAATTATGCATTAATATGACATTTTTTATGAAATGGTGCAGAAGGGCAAAAGAAGTTAATTTAGATTCAAATGATGCTTGACTGAGCCTTATTCTAGTTAATTGTTCAGCTTTCACTAAGCAGCGTGACTTATCTCTCACCGCCGTGAAACATGCGTATAACCATTTAGCACTTTTAAACCATGTGATGACTTTTAGGAAAACTGAGCAAAATGACCTGCTGCAGAAAGGTTTCAGCCACTTCAGAATTTATGGCCTGCATTAGTAGAGGGACGAGGACAGGAGGTTCTATATCCAGAACAAAATAATGGGGAGGATGGGAAATAGGGTGAACTGGGATTTAACAAAATCAAACATACCATTGGTTGGGTGTCGCGCAAATGAGATAGAAAATCTTTTTACAGCAGAACCACGCGTGGCCTCTGAGAAAGAGAAAAACAGGGACCTGAAATGTACAACAGCTAACAGAAATAGGGATTAGAAAAGGGCAGAAAGCAACCGATAAGAGGCATGCAAGAGAAGATGGAAAAGAAGAATAGTGCTCGTTTTAGTGAGTTAGATATGCTGGTATTCGCAGCCAAAGTAATGCACTACAAATAAAAGAGAAAATGACTTCATCACTTTGATTACCTGTGTTTCAAAATGGCAGCAGGATGTCAAGAACGTTTGTAAAGGCTTAAACAATAAACAGGTCTTTTCATTAATCGCATTTTACTTCCACCTAACCCAGCTACCCATTTTAAATATTAACCCACTGATAAACCACACCCACAGCAAAGGCACGTCTAACACCGAGCGTAGTAATTCAGAAATTCACTGTCCAACTGCAAGGAAGAAGTCTAGGATTGGGACTAATACAGCCATTTCCACAGCTTTTACTCCATGTAGTGGATAAAACTCCATCTACATTGTTTTTAAAGGCCCACTTTTCAAATCCCAGAGAGTAAACGAGCTGCACTCATCCTATTTTTTCTCTTCCAATAGCTGAACGTTTGACTAAAACCTACCTAATAAAACGTAATACCGCTACAAGAACGAATAACAACTACTGGCATGGACAGGACTTCTGTTTCTGGATCTTCAGCCATTTTGCAGTTCAGACAGATTTTGTGGATTCCTTCCACAGACTGAAGAGGACTCACATCTAGGGATTTTGCTCCTGAATGTTCATCATTCCAAATCAGTCAAATTCGCAGCCCGGTGAACATGAGAACTGTCATTTTAGAGCACAGGAATAGGAATGCTACAGCTCAACCAAAAGGACCTACTACCACATAATTAAAACACCCCCAAAGTGTCAAAGAAGCTCCTTAAGCTTAAACCCCACGTTGCATGCAGTCCGCATTGAAGGAATGCGAAGTATCAAAATGAGATATTCACTGCTCTGTACCACCTCTTCTCAATCTATAATCCTGTCGCACAACCCACAGGTATTTAAAGCTCAATCCTTCTCATGCAATGGCCATCTGCACAAGTCTGAATTTACCACCTGATTCATTTTGTACTGAGAGCTTAATTGAGATGGTAAACTGTACCAGAGCTTCAGATATCCAATAAATTCAAGCACCTTCTCTGTTAGATTTCTAGTTCTCATATCTTTATACGTTTTCCAAATACATGAAACATATCAATGGCTGCTGCTCCAACAGCAGACTGACTGTCACTGGGTGAATTCTTCATGTCCTCTAGCATGATGATTGTAAAAGGTCGATTAAATTTGCTGAATTATATTTCACAGTGCTACTCTCTCCCCTAGCCCCAGTATCTGGGTGTTAAGAGGTAACTGCTGAAAATTACCGTTCCTGAGAGCCAGGGTTCAAAGGTCAGGGAGTTCATTTTAGAGAACTCTGCAATGGATTGGCACCCTTTGCAAGATGTGTGTTAACCACGGTAAACAGGTGTCTAAAACATGAAATTCTTTCACATGTTTAACATTAGCATGTAGGATGCTGGTTTCTCGGTATTGAGTGCCCTAATGAGTGGCCCATAGATTCACTATAAAACAGCTGATACCCAGACACCAAATAATACCAGTCCAGAATATCGGATCAGCATGTAGCTTTAACTCAACAGACAATGAGATAAATGTGCATTTTGTTTGTGCACTTTAATTATATGATTACCCAAGTACTACAGTTACAAAACCCATCATCTCTGCAACAACATAGTGAGACAGAATCCACCAAAAATCAGACCATATGAATCCTACATTATGGTAATCTCTCTCACAATTATAAAATCACAATTACTTGACTACAACGCCAAGCAAAAATTATGCAAATCATCAAACTTTTTATTCTTTAGCGAGTAAGCAAAATACATCATGCACAACTTTTATTATTTTTGATTAATGCAATTTTGTTTACTAGCTTGACACTCCATATTTGTAAACGAAAACAAAACTAAAAAATTATGTCAGTATAAAAAATTTAATATTTTTTACAGATCAAAAGGAGGAAAGAAATATGGACCCACTCAATGTTAAGGAATTGATGGGATCAGCAACCAGAAAAATCACACTTAGTTCCATCCTGGGCTTATATAACAGCCTGAATTCATTGAGGTATGGACTTAAAATACTCTATTTGAAACCAGTTTTACTTTTGTTAAATAGCAAATGCTTTTCAGAATATTGCCCCCTCTGGTCCTTTATAGGACATGCAATCCCAAATCATAAATAAGTGGTGGAAATCTGATTGTTTTCCACTCGTTTTCTTCATTTTAGCTGTCGTTTGGTTTTTATATACATATATCATTCTGGTTAGCCTGTTTCATACAGTTGGCTCACAAACATTAAATGGGTGGAAACAGGAGTTAAAGTTTCCTGATGCGCCCATGTTTTTCTTGGTCTACCTATAGGTATTTTTAATAACGACAACTGAGTGGGAGCAACATCTTTAGCTGCATTCTGCTTGCAGGCGTTTTATAAACCTTTCAAATATTTCAAACGACAACTTTCAATTAATCAAGCCCAAAAGCTCATTAACATCTGTGAGGGACTGTGGTAGCCTAGTGGTTAAGACACTGGACTAAGGACATCTCTACTAAGCTGCCACTGTTTAGGTTCTTAGGGCAAGACCTTCAACCCACAACTGCTTAGATTCTAAGACTATCAATTGTAAGTTGCTCTGGATAAGGACGTCTGCTAAATGACAAATACAATGCAAATGCAAAAGTGCTGCCTTTTAACTAGAGACTAATTGAAATTTTTGGATGTTTGTCTGTGTTTTATTTCAGCAAAACTAATTACGAGGCGATTCAGTTCTCAGCATCAAGTGATTTCATATTTTTCCTCTACTTGATCTGAGGAAAAAAGTTTCACAAAGCCAAAATGTCTTAATTTTAAAAAGGTGGGAACATCCTCCAAATGTGGATATTCCATTATATTAGTCAGGGCTTGTACACGTTTGACATGAACATATGAATACGTTCGGCTGGTTTAAAGAAGTACACCCAACACACTTTACCAAATGTAAAACTTGGGTTTGTTGGTCTAAATGACTTTGAGCACAAGTACAAATTAAAGCTCATTAAACTTGTTCAGTTCTGTAATCATTCCTCGTTCTGCAGTCTTTACAGTTTGAGTATTATGAAGAGATGAATATTTTTATAATTATTGAATTAACCAACTATACATATATATATTCTCTATTTAATTTCCACTAAATGTTGTCTTAAATGCAAACAAACAAAAAATAAATTAATAAAACCCCAAATAAACTACTAACTTCATTCAAGACGTGCAACAACTAAGGATTCAAACAGAACACAAATTCTTAATTACACAACAAACAGAAATGATCGAAGATCCAACATATAAGGGGGGGTGTAGGGTCACCGTTTATTAATGAGGATGTGTGCGCGTGTTTGCACATACCATCTAAGAAGGCAGAAGAGGTCAGCTTTTTACGGTGTGTGCGAGCATAATCTTGTAGGTTAGGGGCGCTGGAGGAGCCTCCCAGCACCATGGTGCTAAACAGGCCAGCACAATGAGATCCTGATGGAGTTAGAGAAGATACATACAGCAGTCGTGTGTTCCAGGAGCCACACCTCGCAATGCATGCAGCATGCACATCTAAGAGATTCTTGCCACAGAAAGATTTGTGCAGCCTCATTAAAAGCCTCCCATAATGACAGTAATGCCATTTGTCCTGCTGATAGAACGCAGTCTCGTACAGGAACCTGGCTCTCATGCTACAGTCTGTTCTTTAAGCGCCGTCTTAAATCCAAATACCTGTGGCAATACCCGAATATATACAATATTCCATCAAGAGATCTGCAGGGTTATAAGAAAGTTGTGGGAAACACCCTTTTCTGATATGCTGACAGAGGTTTTGTAACTACAACAGGTCCAAAATGCAATCACAGTTTTAGATCAGTGGACCTAATTCTTTCTAACCATGTACAACTCATCAATTTGCAAGTCATACGACAGCATGGCGATTAAGCTACGTGCACAGAAAAATTTCTTAAAATATACAGTTGGCAATGCAATGCAACAGGATAAAAATACCACCTGAAATATACCATGTTAATTACAACTGATATGTGCAAAAAGGTTCTGGAAAGTCAATAAACCAAGATTGGTCATCACAAAGCTCGACTGTCAAACTGCTAAAATCCAGTACATTAGGGAAGAGGAGTCCAAAATCAGTCCTAAACCTGCTTACTACAATATACTGGATCTTTGTAACCTAAGTATGAGGCACAACTACTGGTGGATTTGAGTCATTTTTATCAAAGACACCAATTTTCAGCAAACTGGACACAAGTTTCTAGTGATATATCTGACTTTCTTAAGAAAATGGCCAAATAATATCTTTCTATAAATGCATACTTAAATGTGAAGCTTTACAATAAAGGCTAACACACGCTGTTTAATACACACAAGCGCATTGGAAAAACATTCACTTCACCAAACTCCACTTTCACTATTGCCTACCAGACATCAAACACACAAAGGACATTACCAGCATGGATGAGGCAAAGTGAGTCAGCACGGTTTAGGCGATTGTGTGGCAAAAATCACGGTCAAATAAAGTGTTTGGGTTATTCCAGTTTGAGATGAGTACATCAATTCCACGTCACACCTTTAGTAATGAATCACTGGGTGCCAGAGAATCAACAGAGAGCAGCCTGTGCAAAAGGAGGCACTCAAAGTGCCAAAATAGGCCCAAAGCCATGACACAAAGCAAAGGGTTGAAATGGAAAGGCACGATATTACTACAAGACTTATCTTTTATTGAGGACACATGACAAACAACAACACATTAACAAAGAAATATAAATGTACACACTTTAGAGCAAAACAAATCCAGAATATATAGGAAAATTAAATTACCCAGAGACTGAATACAAGTCTGAATAATTTTCCTCTCAGGGAGTATTTGCAGAGGAGTGAACTCACCTATTCCTGGGGTGAGTTTCTGATCTGTGTGCAGTCTGCTCGGCCTGGTATGACTGTTGTTCTCTGACAGCACCTGAAAAGGCAAAAAACAAACATTAATCAATCGTTACAAAATAAAACCAATATAAATATGACATAGAAAGAAGAAAGAATGCAGGTATACATAAGCCTTCTGTAGATGTAGGTCTTTTACAGATACATAGGTGTTATAAAGCCACATGACAAATGTTAGTACGAGCAACAAAACCGAAAGAGAACATGGAGAGCAAATGGATCGTGCAACATCCCCGTAGCCACATGGTCCATTCCGCGAGACATTTTGAGAATTACAAGACAAAGCATGATACAAGGCAGGTATCAGAGATGCAGAGGAGAATGAACACAAGACATGGCAACAGTTTGCAGAGGTTCCACAAAACAACACCTTGAGCCAAACTTGCACCTGCACTTAAAAACAAATGGAAAAACTAAAAAGCTCACAAGCCTTTTTGTTTCTGTTGGAAAGGTTAATTACATAATTCGTGCAAAAGCCAGGGAAACTTGGGAATGGCTGCATCTGCTCTGATTTGAGAGGGGAAATAGGACAGGGGTCAAGGATTTGGAGGTGGGACAACAAGAGGAGACACAGGAAGTCCTGTCACTGCTTACCTGAAGCCAACAACGTTATGACACGTCTAATTCTGAACACATTACTAATGACTAGCAGTGACAACAGCTTGTCTTTGATCTGCTACTATGCTGTACAATGCATCTACAAACCTTAGGCTTTACTTCAACTTTAAAACTTAATTATTAAGCAATAAGTGAGGGATTGAAAGATATGTAATACTACAAATATAAAATCTTATCCAGCTTGAATCATTACGACACCAAAGTTCATTAATAGTGTTAATCATGGTCATTAAGACCTAAACCACAAATATAACAAAGTACATATTACTACTACTAATATTTCTGGGGCCATGTTACAGAAACTACTTCTCTTGTAGTTACTATGATAACTTCAGTTAGGACAAACTCAGATAACAGAATAAAAGTTCCTAACTTCATTAATGATTAATTAATCAGTTAAGAAATGAGTGCAGCCTTAATGAAGCACCATTTAACAACAATTCAATCAACTCCCGTTCGCTTGCAGATTTAACAATTATAACAAATTATTGCTGCAACATCCGCAGTTAAAAGGCAGATTTTTATTTCCTGTTATAAACAGCTGGTCAAATTTTTAAAAAAAAGTTTAACGTGTATTTCTTCCTGCCATAAACATTCATACTTTAATGTTTTGTTTATAATTTAATTTATTTTCATTAACATTGATTTATTGCAAATGAGCGAGGTGTTTATTTGTGTTTATATTCCCTTTATGTTCTACAGTGTTTGTGTGCTTCTATAAACTGTCACTGTTCATTATTTAAATTAGTTTGATGTTGACTACAAAGTACAACAAAAAATAATTTCCTGTAGGAAACATGTATAATAGTTTAGGTGTTGGATGCTGTGTTGAACCTTACAGGAACCTAAAAAGATTATTTGACTCTGGTAATGGTAAAACCTGTTTCACTGAATGAAGCATGGACGTTAAACAGCACATTCCTGTATTACAGAGGCATCCTAACTTTGGGTTAACCCTAGTGCTGCACTGACTTACACGATCTGTGCTAAACCAAAAACAGACGTAAATGATCAAATGCTTAACGACATATCGAACTAATGTATTGTGTCCAGTGAGGATCGGCGCATGATTATTTGTTGATTTTCTCCATTTAGCTCTGTGTACAGTTACTGGGTAACAGACACGATAATTGACCTTTATTTAAAACTTAAGATGCTGAGAATTAAGATCAAATTACTAAATTAAGACATATCACTTGCTTCTGTAATATAAACTGTGAAGAATCTTATTGTGATCTGGCCAGGACCAAAGATGGTAAGTTTCTGCAATACGGCTTCTGATTCCTAAGCATATAAAGACTATTTTATTTACGATTTCCGCTAACCCTCTGGTGACAGTGCCCCTGTGATTAATGAGTGTTAAAGTGCAGAGATACCTCAGGTCTTACAGAAGCAAGAGCCAGAAAACAAGAGGGGCAAATCAAAACAAACATACAAACAATCAAAGTTCTACTGCCACCCAGAGGAAGGGAGAGGTTGTGTCGGACACTGAAATGGAGCAGGTTGCAAAGGACAGCTAATGAGAGTCAGCAGATGAATGAAAAGAGCTACTAAGATGCAATGACTAAATGAGTTTGTACAGTAAATAATCACAAAAGTCATGAAACGTTCCTTCACAGTGCCTTAGATGACAGGTTACTAACTGGGGTGCTCTGGAGCTGGAGAAAGCAAAGCCAAAACAGAAAAAAGGCAGAAGCTCTAATGTAAAAGCTGATGCATATTAAAAACCCGCTTGCTTTTAGGAGCACTGTGAAAGTGTACAAAACATAGAAAAGCAAACACAGAGCATTTCCCAAAACATAGTCAAAAAGGAATTTAGAAGCAGTGCAAAGGCTATGGGGCTTTGATAATATGACAGTCGTTTAAGGCGTTATCACAGAACGTACAACGCTGAAGTATGAGAAAACGAGCCGACTGTATGAGGAGACGAACGGTCTGTGGCAGAGACCTGCAGGCATGCCTTGTAACCCCAGGATTAAACGAGTCAGAGAACTAAACAAGTCACTTTTTACAGTGTGGCACCATACATCATGGAAGAAAAAAAGGTTACAGAATTCTAAACATGCAGCTTGCCCCAGGATCCACCACTGTTAGTTCATGAAACTGAATAAGTCTTAAAAGTTGGTTATTCAGACACCAAAATCAACCCCATTCTCCTGAATTCCTCTTTAGATGCAATGAAAAAGAGTAACACAAAAAGAAAATCTGATGACAAACGATGTACTCTTTTGATTGATCTGCTCATTAGGTGTCCTTGCTGACTGCCGTCAGGTTTCTTTGGTGCGCATGAACAAGGAGTTAGCGACTGTGAAGAATGAATTAAAATTTGTAAAAACCTGTTGCCATGAGCCAAAAATACTGGATGTGAAAGCCAGTGATTTGGGGGAGACAGGGGAGGAAGTTATTTGGTCCCCTGATCTGCGTCTTCGACGCCCAGTACCAACACCACACGTGTAATGTATCCAGGTACCAATAGACTCAGGGCTAGACACACTCAGGGGGCTTTCTTCCTGGAAGTGAGAGAGGGGGCAGAAACAGCACAGTCATGCAACGTTAACAACAGTCTAGCTACGAATCCCATCAACATTCACAGCGTAGGCCCTTTGTTTAAAATGGAGAAACAAAACAAATGTGCTCATACTTTGCCAGCAGAAGTCTTGATAAAGTCTGTCTGCAAAGGACACTAAAGAAACCAACAAAAAAAAAAAAAAACATAAGGGAATACAAAACGCAGAAAAATTATACAAAAAGAAATCGGTGTCAAAAGAACACACCAGCCTAGAACCACACTTTGGATTCCTCTGTTTATCATTAGATCATATATAAAATAAGAACCAAATCCACAAACCAGATACAGAATCACATGCTAAACTTCAATTTTATGTCTTTGTACCATATGAACTGCACATTGATATCAAACAGTACAATGCAAATAAGATATTATTAACAACCTGATACTGAACATTAATCGGTGATAATTACTAGGGCTGTCAAAATAAACTCCACTAATGGCTTGTACCATATGACGCACCTACATTTATGAGCTGTGCCCAAAATGGTCTCTGAATCAGTATTGCCCACATTCATGAAGTAGAAAACAATTTCAGACAATTCGGCTTAAACACTAAACACAATGTACGGTTTAATAACGTCTGCCACATGGAACAAGAGATTTTACATTTATGGTATTTAGCAGACGCCCTTATACAAAGCGACTTACAATTGATACATTGTTACATTAATACATTGTTACATTGATACAATCCAAGCAATTGTGGGTTAAGGGTCTTGCTCAAGGACCCAACAGTGGCAGCTTGGAAGAGGTGGGATTTGAACCCTGGTCCATAGTCCAACACCTTAACCGCTAGGCTACCACAGTCCCATTTACATGCAGATTCTTATAACAGTACTTAATAAACGTAGTACTTAACATTAAATAGTTATTGTTCTGGTTAATATAGTGCTTCTTGTGCTCTGCAAATCTCAAGTCCATTAGAGAAGGGACAAGATAAATTCTGCCAGATTTTTGAAAGGTAATCATCTCTCTCTGTCTCTCAAGAAATAGGAGCAAACAAAAAGACATTCATAATTTGACAGCACTAATAATTATATGGCTTGAAATGGTAATAAACTTTTTTGACAACGACACTCAAAGGTCGTTTTACTAGGTACATCTGTTCGTTAGCGCAAATAATCGAATCAGCCAATGACATGGCAGCAATTCAAAGCAATTAGCCATTTAGACAGTCAAGACGACTGGTTTAAATTTAAATCAAGCATCAGAAAAGGAGAAGAATTGTGATTTAAGGGACTTTGAACGTGGCATGGTTGCCTTTGGGATGTGGTGAAACATAAGATCCGCATCATGGATGTGAAAATCTGCAAGACCTGATGCTTTAATGTCACTATGGACCAAATCTCTGAGAAATGCTTCCAACACCTATTATGAAGGCCATAAGAAATAAGAGCAGCTCTGAAAGCAAAAGAGAGTCCAACCTGGCACTAGCGAGTGTGCCTAATAAAGTGGACAGTAAGGATAGATATAAATGATTACATACCATATGCACACTTAAAATCATAGCAACACATGCTTGAATTTTAGTACTGATTTTTATAGTTAAAACAATACACAATTATTTGCATCTGTTTATAAACAAACAAACAAACAAAAAAACTATACTGCTAAAAACACAAGAACAAAAACGATAGACACAAAGAAACTGCTACTGTGCAGGAATGCTGGGGTTGTGGTTATGTATGATTAGTTTATTACTATTTCATGAGATAACCACTAGTATAAATGTGAAACTTTGGGCAATTTAACACACGGCCAAAAATAAACCTCATGATCATGAAATCTAAACAATCTTATAAGCATTTATGTATTTACATAACATCAAATCAATCAGCAGCAGTTCATAAAGTAGGAACCATACTGAAAAAACAGCTCTGTAGAACTAATCTGAAATCAGAAGTTTAAATTCCAGTGCATCTAAATGCTAAAAATATACTTTATATAAATATACTCTCTAGAACAGAGGCTTATCAGGAAAAAAAAAATGTTCCATCATATTGGGCACATCAATGCAATTTCAACAAGTTCACAATTTACCAATACGTTGTTATATTAAATGTTCTGTACATAAACCTGATGGAATTTCACACACAAATAGAAGAGGAGAAATAAAAGCACAGATTGAGCTTTAAACCTGAGCCAAATGCCACTTACTTCTACAGAGCCAATCTTTTTGGAGCGGGGCAGAGGGGACTTCCTGTGAATGTAGATGGGATCGGATACCATGGGTCTGAACATCACGTGGGCTCGGTCCGGCTCGTCTCGTTTTAAACCACCTGTCTCTTCGTCACTGTCATTCTGCAACTTCTTTTTAGAGCCTTCGTTCTGAGATCAAAGTGTTAAATTTACAATACGTTTAACACATTTGAGGAAAAATCCTGTCATATGCGATCAAGAACTGACTTCCTATAGCTCCTATAGCATACAAGCATTCTGAATGTAATTTAAAACACAAGAAAACACAATACTGACAAGACCTTGAATTACAGCTGGTTCCCATCCATCAAATGAACATCTGTCTTAATTTATATTAGAAAATAACTCTGGATGTAGAAGCCTTAAACAGACTTAAAACGACATCAACTGTGTCGCCTAACGTATGATGTTCTCTATACAGGACTGAACTGAACTAATTACAAATATATTAATAAAAAAGTATTATGCATTCCTGTTAATTGCTTATAATACTAGCGGTGAATTATTATAGTTTTGCTTTGTTCTGTCCAGCTGGTTATACAATCCAATCAATGCTGCAGATCCATCAGCAGAGGCAGGAGTTACTCAGTTGATGTGTTTAGAGACTTTATTTGGTGCAAGTTCCTCACGTTCTAACTTTTTCCTGCTCATTTGTAACCAGCTGTAACTGGTGTTTATAGGTATAGGTGCTCGTCCTATTGTAAGTACTACTCCTATCTTTGTCCCTCCATTACCTACATATTCTTAGATAGATATATACTGCTTCATTTGGCTGATCCTCCATGTTGTTTGTAATACTTTCTCTCAATGCATGATGGCTTCCATCCAATAAAAGTACCAGTTATTTATGTAACCATAATAAGCAGGAGCTTTTGACGAAAAGCTCTAACCTCTCTCGATGCTGGTCTGTAACCAAATCCCGAAGGCAGGTTTTTGTCCTCTTCACAACCCTTTGCTCCAGGACTGAAATGCAGCTCCACGTGAAAACGCTCCTCTGATGAAGGATCCTGAAAGTCCACAGCAGCCATTACCCAAATTCTATCATCATCCAAAGCAATCATTACAGCCACCTAACAAGCACAGGCCTAATTAACCCATACAGAGCAGGTTACCTTATTAGGATCCTCATAAAGCATGATCACAATCTGAGTCATGTAGTTCAGCTCACTGACCACTTTTAGGTAGTCCATCGCTCGCTTCCACTGCTCGTCCTTGGTCTCCTACAAAACCTCGCAAAATGACTAACATCGAAAATGACAATCATCGTAAACCAAGTAATCTGCTGAGTGTGAATGTAATCCTAAAATTATTTTTCTCCTATAATGAAAACGTGTCATGTTTGTATGAGATGGCCTACATCACAGAGGGATCCGTAACGTAGGATGGAAAGGAGAGAGTGAACATGACTCTCGCTGGTGAAGTAAAGCCTGGTGCGCACGTGACGTTCTGGAGACATGACCCCTCTGGAGTACCTACAACAGCATACAGGGGACGGCTTCTTCAGTGATCGGACAGTCATATAAATCCCATACATAAAATGGTGCAATAATCAAGTCTTACCACGTATACTCTAAATAAGGAGTCACCAACCTTTTTGGAACTGAGGGCTACTTTTGGGTACCAACTAATGTGAAGGGCTACGGGGGGCCCTGGATGGAAACCAGGACCCAAACGCAGACAGCTTAGTTATATAATCACTTTATTGATCACCCAATTTATAATCACCCAGT
>JAVSBU010000041.1:1445923-1462695 GCA_033118015.1 Loricariichthys derbyi
TGTATTCACACCTGCACAAAAGGTCTGGATCAGCGTGGGAAACGAACTCTGGTCCGTTTAAAGTGGACCAAACAGTGTAGGTGTGAATACACCCTAAATCAAGAACCCTAGAACAAAGGTGGCAGTAGCAAAAGTTAAACAGAGATATCACTTGTCAGTATCGATGACTTTTATTTTTAATCATTTTCATGATAATAAACATGAGCTACACTGTACCAATGTATGCAATACAATGAACGCTAGTTTAATACTTATCTATACGGATGTACAGTTTTATACTGAAAAAAGACTTTGCATTTAGTTGTTAAATAACTTCACACAAGCACCGACCCTCAGTTTGAGGCATAAATCCCAAAAATAAATAAATTAAACAACAAATTGAGTCTATGTGGGGGTTTGAAAATGTTAATTAGCCAATTCATGCTAAACATAAAAAAAAAAAAAGCCAAATCACTGGTTAATTGTAAATTGACTGAGATGAGAACTTCAGAACAATGATTTACAGTCACAGGACAAATGTCTCAGCCCTCGCTATTCCAGCACCAAGAATAAAAAAATAAATGCTTCACCATGCATCAAATCAAAACTAGAAATAAACCGCTCTTTCAACATTCTTTTCAAACTACAATAATTGTCAATCAATAATTAATAGAAAAAAACCCCTAACACTAATGCCCACACCAACAGCAATAATAACTAACAGTGTGTCCTTAGTGAGAGACGTCTGTAATGAAGTAGCACAATGCTCTATCATTAATCAGCGTTTGGGAGCAAGTACAAAATCACTGAGGCAGAACAGAGCCATCACCTGTCTAAAACACTTTCACTAAAGCCACACACAGTGCAGAAAGCAGACCACGGCCGTCCTGGTGGCCGACTGGCTAATATCAATACACTCGTTAGTCGGCTCACTGGGCAGCGTCAGAGCATTCTTATGAATCAGGCTATGAGGTGCCGCTGATTGACTTTATGCATCACAGCATTGCTTTCAACATCCTGTAATCTATCCTGCAGCAAAACTAACACCGCTGTGAACGCCTTAATTTTGATGAGGCTGATAGATGAACCACACAACAAAGCTGTGATCAATGCACTTTCTGAAACAGGAATTCAGTAATGTGTAGGTTATATCACGATGCCATAACTGATGATACATAATGTTTATGAAACAAAACACATATAACCCTTACATGTATAATTAGAGCTAATTAGACTGGGACTGTATATAGATCATACGTTTTAAAGCCAGTTGGTTTAATGCTTATTGAATCATGAAGTTATAAATATTCTCAGAAATGTGTGATGTTATATATTTCAATATCAATAGCCCGTCATATAACAGTCCAAATTAATTAAATTATGGGTGTGTCTTATCAGTTACCATGGAGATGCACCTGTGTTATTTGGTGTAACATATAAACTCCACATTTAAAACAGCTATAAGTCACAGTGCACAGGGTCCACGTTAAAAATGTACCAAATAAACCCCTCGCAAAATCATTGGCTTGATTTAGTCACAATGCATCTTCCAAAAATCTGCTTAGTGCTTTCTCTCCTGTTCTGTGGTTTTGACTGTCCTGGAATGTAAAGCTTTTGTTCTTAAAGCACAAATATATGTCTGCAGTTTATTGGGAGTTTATTCACAGCCGAGCACTAAAGCACAATGTTGATTCACTACAATAAAGGTAGAGTTCAAATGATGGACAAAAACGCGAGGCAAACTGCCGAATCTCTTCCGCAAGGAACAGAGTGTGAAAACCTTCTGCGGCTGATGGTGTGCGTGGGTGTGAAAAATGTCAAACAGCTAATAGTGAAGCATGAGCTCCACTTTGTTCAATAATAGCTATAAAGGAAAGTCATGAACACAAAGCACACACACACACAAACCCCCCAGGGAGAGCAATACAATGCACAATAGATGTAATAAAATCCATCTCAAAATTCACCAAATTGACCCAAAATTTCTTCTGCAGGCTGTAGGTTTGTTTCATATCAGAGCCAGATACCAAAAACACAAGTCCAAATTTGGTGCATATTTCTGATACGTCTCTTTAGGACCTCCAAACCCTAGACTGTACAGGCAAGGACAGGCCCAAAGGGCACATTTTGAACTGACTAGTCAGCAGGTGGTTTATTCTGTCCACCAGACAAGACCGAATTCAGTCATTACTAAAATGCAACCTTCAGACCTCTAATAATGCTGTAACAGCTCTAATAGCTATTGAAGTCGTACAGCATTTTTTGTGTACAACACATGCCATACATACATCAAAAGCACTTATTCTCGTTCACTACAAGAGGAAAAGTCATACAAGACCTTTACTAAAACTGAGCACCAGCGATGGCAAGCAAAACTGATGCTCTGAGCAGCACCACGTGGAAAACAAGGTCTGTTAAAGCACTGGCTTCAGTTGTGAAGCACCGTGATGTGATTCCCTTTGCTTCTGTGCAAGAGTCTGTCCAATATAATTTAACAGGGCTGGAGATGTGCTGTCTTTATGGTCGTGCCAGTGAGGCTGCAGGAAGAATGAAGCTGAACGAGCGGTAATCTTGTTCTGCAGGGACTGGGTAAACAGGTTCTGAGAGCTTAGTCCTACAGAGCAGCAGCCAGTCATTTGGTTATAGGTCCATTTTGCATTATAAAATCTTTTTGGTCTTGCTGACTGTGCAAAGATGAATAGGGACAAACATAAGCGTTGACACATTAAGAGATGTGTAACCAATAACCAGAACCTCACTTCAAAACCTGCATGTTGAAGGATCCAGTTTAGAGGAGTTTCCTACCATGCACTTGACAAGATTTAACACTCAAGGAGAAGTTCTCTAAATGTGGGCTGTGATATTTTGACTAAGAGGAACAGTACAGAAATTAATTTGAAATGTAATCACTTAAATCCATCACAGAACTGTTCCAGTAATCCCTCTGCACTTTTCCTTTGTTTGATTTCTTTAGAAAACAGTGATCAGCTGTTACCCACCTATATAAGCTTCCCCTGATGATGGCACAGAAGCAGCAACGCAGAAGTAGCTGTCAGACTGCAAAAAAAAAAAAAAAGAACCTGAGTCAATACACAAATAAATATACAGTACTGTGCATTAGATTAGATATATCTCTGTTTTAGCAATGGTATAATGGCCATATATAATTATTTCTCAGTCTCCTTTTTATAATAAACCCTAACTATATCGTATTAAAACAGTTGAAGTAATTTAGAAAAACTGCAGGATTCAAATAGTGTGATCTCCCCTTACACCAGAGCTGGCTGCTTATTCGGGATGCTAAAGTGGACCATTCAACAGTCCTGAAAGGACAAAAATTACAACTTTCTGGAAGGGTAGCAGCCAAGAATTTAAAAATTTCCTATCGGATTAAGATCAGGGCTTTGTGATAGCCACTCAAACATCGACTCTGATGTCCTTAAACAACTTTGCAATTAATTTGGCAGTATAGTTAGGGTCATTGTCTATTTGGAAGATTAACTTACACTCAAGCTTTAACTTTCTAGTTGATGTCCTAAGATGTTGCTTCAATATTTCCAAATAAAGCTCTGTCCTCACGATGCCAACTATATACATCAGCCCCTCCTGCAGCAAAACACCCCCACAACATGATGCTGCCACCCCTGTACTTCACGGTTGGGATGGTGTTCTGAGGACCTCAGAAGTGCCTTCAATTAACCTATCGAAATCTTCCCAAGCCATGACATCATCATGTGGGGATATCCAATTAGTTTAAAGGTATAGTAATCTTAGTGGTTTCAACTGTATTATCATTATTAAGAACGCTGAATGGGGCACACCCGTAAATAATCTGCAGACCTGATTATTGTTGATTAATTGCATAGCCCTAATATATCAAAGTCAAATATGGTTCCTCTGGCTTTTGCACAACTAATGAGTCAGGAGTGTTTGGACTGTGGCTGTACTGACAGCAGTCATGTATCATCATGTCAGTTGTTAACTACACTGTATTTATCTGAAGACAACGCTTTGTTGCTGTCCAAATATTGCACTATGGAGTGACGTGTAAATATTGTAACATTTAAGGGTCAATCCACCTCCCCCAGTCCTCATTTTCCTGCAAGTGAAACACATAATTATGACTCAGCCAGCTGCTGCTGAGCACATCGCTAATTCAACAACCAGCCCGAGAGAGGCATGGGGATGTGATTCAGATGAGCTCCAACACCAGGTCCTAAACGCAATTTCAATCCATACTATCCTCCATCGGCCTTACGTGACACGCCACACGCAGGCTGTTCAAGACAAAGCACTTAATCTAATGGAGATGACGGGACGGGTCCTGCCCAGACTCAACAGATTCTATTTTCCTCTTTCTGATCTCTTTATATCCATTCAGCTTAGACAAGACTGAGCATGTCGCTAAAAGTATCTTTCATCATCAGCCTTACACCACAAGCAAATGGCACAACACTAAGGTGTGTCTGAAGGAGGGGATGTTCACTGCCAAACAGCCTTTCAACAATAAACCACTAACAAACATGATAGCAAGTCATTTGCAGTGAAACCTTTAATTGCTAGAGCTTTTGGCCACCATCTAGCCCACAGATTCCCTGCTTTAGAGGAACAAGGCTGAAACAGTTTAGGTTTTCCATGCAGCTATAATGGACTAACACACAAATACAGGCCAATTTGATATGAATATTTATTTCAAGAAGGTCACGCCAAACGTATTATGGTAATATTATGGCATATTTCATGTAACATTTAAGACAATCTTAAAATTGTACCAATATCACAAAACAAATAGGAGGAACTGTTTGTTCAAACAACTGTTTGTTGTTTAGCAGACGCCCTTATCCAGAGCAACTTACAGTTTCTTACACATTCTTACAATCCAAGTACGGTAATTGTGGGTTAAGGTTCTTGCTCAAGGACCCAACAGTGGCAGATTGGCAGAGGTGGGATTTGAACTTTGGATCTTCTGGTCCATAGACCAACACCTTAACCGCTAGACTACCACAGTCCCTCTAACTCAGACATAATGTGTTGTTGCGTGCATTAAAGTCCAGATTTAAGTAAAAAGTCCCCACTGATCCTGTGTACCAGAGTGAATAGTTCCTATATGCACATTTTTAAGATATTCTATTTAATATTTCTCTTCACTATTGTCTTATACGCTACAGTTTTTATGTTCTCCATTTTCTCTAAAATATTAGTTTACCTGTTACTTTAGTCTGACTTTTTTAATTCTAATCTCTCTCTCTTTATCTCTCTCTTTTAATATCCATTTAGGTTCTGTTTATTGAAACTATTATTAGGAACTTAATTACATAACTTGGTTAATTCTTACATATACCTAAGACTAAGGAGATTTAGTCCCTTTTTGAGTCTTGGTTTCTCCCAAAGTTTCTGCTTTATAACACTGAGGGAGTCGTTTCCCTCCCCACCACCACCACCGCTGCCCTAGGCTTCCTAAATTTAAAATTGGCCTTATAATTGAGAAGATGATTTAAAACTGTGAAGCCGCTCTGAGAATATTCCACTGTAAAAAGCACTACGGAAATCAATCTGACTTGACCCCCCTAATAATAATCAGAAATTGCTTTCACAAACAAGAGCAGCTCTTGTAGAATATAATGGTGCACAAACACTGTACATATGCTAAAGTAGTTTTTCTCATATAGAATTTAACCTTACATGATGAGAAATAAGTTCAATTTAAAACAAGCTTGTAGTAAAAAAATACAACTCATTTTTATAGGAGGAGAAAGTTCATATTACAATAATAATAATAATAATAACTGACTGAGGTGGTGCCGCGGTTAATGTGCTATGCTGTTGATTAAAAGGTTGAGGGTTCAAGTCCCAGCTCTGCCAAACTGCAACTGTCGAGCCCTTGAGTAAGGCCCTAAAAGTTTAAGTGGTTGGATTGTAGCTTGTATCAAGACTATTAGCTTTAAGTGACACTGGCTAAGATGATCTGCTGATGCTATGGTGGTGAGATGAAGTGAGTGGAAGGCCAGAACAGATGGTGAAACCAAAAGGATAAAGATCTGGTCTCAAGCTGATCAATATGTCAATACAGAGGATTCGGCCGTTCAGGCTCAAGACTTGTTTCGCCTGTGATATTCACATCCACATCCCCCACCTCCCAGCAGAGTTATCAACGAGAGAGCGATGAATCACTTGCGGATGAGTCATAGAGCTGTAAGGAGAATAATAATAGCAGCAGTCGGCCGGCTCCTCCCCAGCTTTTGAGATTTGCACGTCCTAGAGAAGACAGAGAAGCACTAACGCTCTCTCATTTTCAACGACTTCATTAGACTACGTTTTTCCCACAATTTGGAAGACGAGGTCCAGCCGTGTCATAGACATCAGTGCAGCAGCCATTGAGCCAACCCTGAGGGTCAATTAGCATCGGACTGCACCAATGAGTCAAGCTTTAATGACTACATTAGAACCAGATCGATACCGAGTACACAAACACTGCAGGAGATCCAGTCCAGGCCAAGCCGCCCAGTTCCTGAGCTGAGGCAGCTTCAGCACCGTCATAAAACAGCCGGCCAGTCTGGTGCATGCCAATGCAGCACTGTGATCAAATACAATCCATTCCATCTGGCACTTTCAGCAAGATCCAAAAATACACGTGACATAATATAAAAAAAATTCTCTGTGAACACTTTCCTAAGTATAACAATGGCATTACACTACAGAGGACACTCAGATTATAAAGTATTTAAAATTTAAGTTACTGTTTAAAAGTAGGGTTTCTAATGTTGTCTTGCAAAGAAATTCAGACCTGGATCAGATCTTCTGCATTGTGAAGGTCTGCATTAAGAAGGCTGTACAAGTGCAGCTAATAGCAGTGACACTAATCTATATTAGTAAGAATATGTGGATATTTTGCAGATGACTGTACTATTGACCATATTACTTTTTAATTATGAATGCTTAATTAGTCGTTAAAAGTTTCTGCACTTTGATTTGTAGCTTATGTCCTACGTAATGGGACAAAAACATTGGTACATGTCCACATTAGACCTACAGGAGCTTTTAGGACATCCCAATCTAAATCCACAGGCTTTAATATCAAGTTCCCATTTTACAGCTGTAACAGCTTCCACTCTTCAAAAATTCCATTGTGGATTTCTGAGAATTTCTGTCCATTCATCCAGAAGAATGTAGGTGAGGTCGGACACTGATGTTGGGAGAGAGCTCATCCCAAATGTGATCAATAAGCTTGACGTCATGGCTCTGTATGAGTTCTTTTACACAAACCCAGGCCTTTATGAACCATGCCCCACAGACAGAAAAGGGCCTTCCCAAAAAAGCTCGGCCACTGAAACCAATAGCACACAGTTTGTGTGCTGATATTAATGCCTGAGGAGGTTTGAAACACTGCAGTTATTCAGCAGAGCGTTGGTGACTTTTATGCACTATGCACATCAGCAGCTTCGTGACTGATTTGCTGGGGTTCTTAAACACTTCCACTTTCTAATAGTACCACTCTCAGCTGATTATGAGACATCTAGGAGGGACACAATTTTATAACTGACTTTTTGCAATGAGTGAATCCTATTACAGTACCGGTATAATTCAGTGAGCTCTTTAGAACAACCGATTCTTTCACAAATGATTATAAAGGCAGACTGCACGGCTATGTTCTTGATTTTATAAACCTGTGGTAATCGAACAGAATGAAACACCTGAATTCAGGGCCACATAGTGTATTAAACCAAACCAAATGCTAACCTACTGCAGGGCTCTTACCACTTTTGGGAGGACCCCTGGCATACGGATGTCGACAGAGAAGTTGTAGGGGTTGGACATGACGAAAGGCTGTCTGATCTCGGAACAGTCATTTGGGTCAGACCATGCAGTTTCCTCAAATCTAAAAACATGAGCGTTCATATCAAATTAAAAAAACAGCTGGTTTCATCAGACATCACTCTATTAGCTTAACTAGAAGAATGATGGAGATATGGTCACCTTTTTTTTAAAACAAGACAATTTTCTTAATACTGTGGGCATCATGTCAGATGATTTATAAATGTACCACAGCCCATTATCCAAATAGACTTTGTTCCAGTAAATGGTTCAGAAAACCAATAGTTACAATAAGCAATAATGCAATAATTACATTGCAGATGCTGCGACACATCAGTATATTACAAGTCATAAACTACACTGAACAATGAAGATTCTGCTTCCTGAACATCTCTGAGTCTTTTATTGATTTTGGGCTGCACATACTGTTTTGCAGCTCTGACTGATTTTACATCACACTTTCAGTCTACTAGTACAGGTCCATCTAAAAAAATTAGAACAGCATGAAAAAGTTCATTATTTTTGTCCCTCATTTCAGAAAGTAAAACCCATATATTATATAGATTCATTACACACAGAGTGAAATGATTCAAGCCTTCATTTCTTGACATTTTGATGATTGTGGCTTACAGATAATTAAAATCCAAAATTCAGTAGCTCAGAAAAATTAGAATATTACATAAGATCAAGAGTCACTACACACAGACGAATCCTAGACATGATCTAAAAAATATCACATTCCTTGTGTCGAGGTGCTCCTATCCCAGAACCAACATCAGAAGCTTCTTACCTGGGCTGTGGAGAAAAAGAACTGGACTGTTACTCAGTGGTCCAAAGTCCTCTTTTCAGATGAAAGTAAATTTTGCATGTCAATTAGAAATCAAGGTCCCAGAGTTTGGATGAAGAGTGGAGAGCGACACAATCCATGGTGCTTGAAGTCCAGTATGAAGTTCACACAGTCAGTTCTGATTTGAGGAGCCATGTCATCTGTTGGTGCTGGTCCACTGTGTTTTCTGAAGTCCACAGTAACACAGCCATCTAGCAGGAAATTTTAGACACTTCATGTTTCCTTCTGATCACATGCTTTATGGAGATGCTGATTTCATGTTCCAGCAGGACGTGGGACCTGCCCACACTGCCAAAGGGTCCAAAAGCTGGTTCAGTGACCATGGTGTTACTGGGCTTGATTGGCCAGAAAACTGACTTGATCTGAACCCCATAGAGAATCTATGGACTATTGGGAAGAGGAAGATATGAAATACCAGAACCAACAATGCAGGTGACCTGAACGCTGCTATCAAACCAACCTGGGCTTCCATTAGACCTGAGCAGAACCACAGGCTGATCGGCTCCATGCCACAGCGCACTGATGCAGTAATTCATGCAAAAGGAGGAAAAACCAAGTACTGAGTGCATAGAAATGAACAGAGTTTTTATTAAAATATCCTTTTTTACTTTTGGGTTTTCATTATCTATAAGACATAATCATCAATATTTCAAGATATAAATGCTTAAAATGTTTCACTCTGTGTGTAATTAATCGAAATAATATATGGGTTTCACTTTCTGCAATGAGTGACAAAATATATTGAACTTTAACATATTCTATTTTTTTAGATATACCTGTATATTGTCCACAAAGCAATCTGCTTTGGACACTTAGTCTATATGCTATGCAGATGCTGTCTCGGTTAGATCATCTGGGCTTTGATGAAGTGGTTAGATGCTGGCAGACAGGCTATAAAAGCTGCTCACATTTACAGTTGTTGTTTAGACTCATGGAGACACAGGTTTCCTTAGGAATTAGCATAGTTACTATGCTTAACCACTGCATTTACTGTCTTAATTAAGATTCGCAATAGCAGAATGTCTCAGTGTTGTAATGTTGTATATGCTTGGCTCTGGTGCTCCTGATTTGTTGTGCAACATTTGCAATCGTCCTTAGAGTTTGGTTCAAAGTGACTCGAGAGTCAAAGCCATTTACATTCCCAGATATGGAAAATAAGACTAATAATGCTGCTCAGTCATTTATTCCTTCTTATCCTCATCTATTCTCAAACTGCCAGAATTAAATAACCTGATCAGGAACATTTCCACAAATTCCTACGATACAGCAAATCTGAAATTATTTTGTGTTTAGCTTGACACTGCTTTATCACAATTAAAAGGAGAACTTTTTTGGTTTGGACTGTACAGTGCTGTACAAGCTAATGGTAGAAGATGTTAAAGAATTAGTCTTAAATGGTTCAAACCAGTCATGTTTATAGTAAAAAAAACTTCCTTTTTTAACTTTTATGTTCATTTAAAATTTATTTTAAAATAAATAAACATGTAAATATGATCAGAGAACTATTATGGGGGATAGATCATGATTGTTTCATGCACATGTTGGGTTATATTACATTTCTCATTCTAACCATAATAGCATTTACTTGAATAAGTGTATGTTAACTGTTTACATTTTTTGATTATGAGGTTATATTTGGTGCTTATAAGCTATATTTTTTTCAAACCAAAAGCTAAAGTTGGTACAACAACTGGAGTTCTATAAAAATTCCCACTTCTATCATTTTTTTCAAGTGTTATGTTCACATTTACTGGTAAACCACATGAAACACAAATCAATTAACGTAAGATTATTGTTTGCCAACTTGCAATATTAATTAAGTGCTTGATTATGTTTGGGGTAAAATAAGTCACTTACCTTTTGAACCTGTCCAGAGGGCTTCTGACATCGTAGCTATGGCTTTGACAGATCAGAATCAGCACAAGCACGCTATAGACCAGGACTCCCATAATTTCCTCTCTCGTACTGGTGGGTTATTACAGAGTGAATGGAGCGATTAGCTGAGCTGTACTCCTCTCAGCATCAACCCTGCCCTGGCTCCATACACTGACTCCAGATCCACTGCTCTGTGTTCTAGCGGTCACAGCTCCTTCTGCTTCAGCCTCCTCTCTCCTCTGTTCCACTGGCTCGAGTCTATACGAACGTAGGGCTGTCCTCAGGTTCACTCTCCCTCCCCCTCCCTTCTCTCACTCGCAAGGCTTGATAGTGCAGCGTACGGAAGCTCTCACCACAGCAGAGCCACACCGGGCCACGGCTTCTGCCACCACAAGGGTGCGAGAAAGAGAGAGAGAGAGACAAAGATGAGGAGGAGGAGGAGGAGGAGAGAGAGGAGCTTCTTAGACGATCTCAGGTCAGTCAGCACATGTCACACTGATTGCTCCAGCTTCTGCCACAAACTGGAAACACAGGAGAAAAGAAGCATTCCAGTTACTCCTGATCAGCACAGTATTAACGCTCATATTTATTTCCACACCAATGTTTAATTCACAGGAGCTTCTGAATCAGATAATTTACCGTAGCCTTGCAACAAACACGTGACCCTGTTAGGGGTGGGTGAGCTGGCAAAAAACATCACATCACAACCTTCTAGACTGGATCATGATCAACAACGTAGTAGGTGCTTTCACATCAGACTTTTGTTCTTCTTCCACTTTCGCATGTTCAAGCCTCAGGAACAGTGTATTTTAGCTCCATCTCCAAGGTAGGGTCTTTACTCTGTCTATAAGGACCCTAACTGACATGAGTATGGGTCAACTGGTCTAGATGTGGTGACGCAAATGCATATGTGAGTGGTTCTAGATTCAAGTGCCCTGTGGAGGGCAACTACCACTTTTAAATATACTTGTACACCAATAGCCATATAAGCAACAGATATTTATGATAAAAACTGAAAATTAAGAGAAACAGACATATGGAGTGGCAGGGAAGGTCAGGCTTTACTGAGCCGCCATCCGATGAAGAAGATACAACATGATAATGAGCTGTCCATGTGAAATTGAGCCTACAGCGTCAAGAGTTCCTAGTGGTGGTGTGAATGCAAACCAGAAAAGGCCTTGGAATGATTGTAGTTCTCAGGAGCTCCCGAGGCTCCAAGACTAGTGGTTATGGTACTAGACTATGGAGCAGAAGGTCTGGGGTTTAAATGTTTTGAGGTTTTGGGTCCTTGAGCAAAACTGCTAATCCACAGCTGCTTGGATTGTAAGATTCTACCAGATAAGTCACTCTGAATAAGGGCTTTATTTCCTTCATTTTTCACGTTGGGATTTAAGAGTCATTTTCAACTGAACACTGCAACCAAACCAACTTCTCTACTAATCCATCCAGCTCTGGAAAAAGAGTAGAAATAAGACCACATAGGATAGTAGAAGTGTTTTAAACTAATTTTACAAGTGGCAGGCATCAATCATTTGGCCAGGTAAAGTGTTTAGGTAAAGTTCTGTTTCTGACCCAGGAGTTGCTGTCCGTGTGTGCTATCTGGTTTTCATCGTACTATTTGTCATGCTTCCTATTAGGGTGATCGTACAGATTCATGTTTTCACCAGACATGTCGATGAATGTTTGCAGTAGTTCTGATGCCTCGCTGGGGTAAATCGGCTGGTAAAAATGGCAGCATCCAAGGGCCTTAAATCCTGGATGAGACCTCCAACCTGAAGGTTGGGGTGTTTTTTAAAGCCAGTGATATACGGACACCCTCCACGTTGTAGCTCTGCTTGTGCACTGTAAATTCCAGGTTAAGCTCCAAACCATTCCAGTGACACTGAACAGGATAAAACAGGATGTGGTTGTTTGCACACTGTGCTTTGTGTAAAACATAAAACCAGGTCCATAAGATAAAAAATCTTTAGTCCCAAGATCCTGCATGTCATCAGCTATGCTACTGTGATGTCAAAAACTCCACTCTGGACTTTTATTGGTCTAAATAAGAGTCTGACAGGCAAACAAGCAGAAAAGCAATTATGATGAATGTGTAGTGTTTTTTCCTCACAATCTCTTCGTCTAAGCAGATTGTAGAGACCGTTTAATCTCTCACAATCTAAGAGTCCTAAAAGATGCTAAACATAATACAATAACACAATGGGACAGAGTATTAAGAAGCTATTACATAAGATATAAAGGTGACATCAGGCACTGTCAGGTTTCCAGTGCTTTTTAAACTCTACTGTATCTCACAGTAAGTGGACAGAAAAATCTATAGTTGGCCAATCAATGTTTTATTTCCTCTCTTTTCTGAGTATCCTGACATTGTTGTCATGCTGTTTACTCCTATGCTCAGCTGGACTGAATATCATCCTGTTTGCCCTTCATGAGAACACACGCAGAGGGAGTAAGTGCTGTATAAAAAAACCAATAAGGAGATAAAGATGAGACTCCTCACAGAACGCTAATCCAATCAAGACTTGCCGCCAGCTAATGGAATCCCATAAAATCCCTGCACTGTTGTTGATCACCACAATGAGGAGGAATCAGTTTGAGATGGGAAATGGTGCCTCAGCCAAACTAAAGGCTGTTGAGCATGAGGGAGAGAGAAGGAAACGAAGAGACATGGTGAATGTGCAAAGAAACATGTGGCACGCCATTCAGAGCGATACCAAAACGGAAACAAAGGCCCGGCCCCAGATCTAAATTTAGAGTCTCACCAACGTGTCAAACTCTTCCTGAGAGTCGGCTGTTCAGTATGATTCCAAGGCTTCTGTTGAGTTAACAACAAGGACTGATCAAACCGCCTGGGTTACTGAATACAGTCAGATTACTCCATCAGCATCACAGGTACCAACTTGGTTAGTATCACTTCAACAATCCTGTTTAACTGACCACAAGGAAAGGACCTGGGAACATCCATTCAGTTCCAGAACTGAGTAACAGGTTAACTAACACAGCAAGCAGAGCACACCGACCAAACTAACTAATTAATGGACTGAATTATATATTCTATTGACACCATCTTAATGATGGCCAGAAAGTCAACTGAAAACTCCATCAAACACAATGAATGGGCTGAACACTGCTCAGTTACACAACTGGGTCCATTTTAGAGAACTGTACACAAGTCACAGGCCACCATTAGATTATATATAGATAGATTATATGAGAGTGTGGTAGCCTAGAGGTTAAGGTACTGCACTATGGATCAGAAGGTTCAGGATTCAAATCCCACCTCTGCCAAGCTGCCACTGTTTGGTCCTTGAGTAAAACCCTTAGCCTACAATTACTTACATTGTAACAATGTATCAGTGTAACAATGTATCAATTCTAAGTCACTCTGGATAAGGACGTCTGCTAAATACCATAAATGTAAATACTCCATTGTTTTAGCAGGTATATTTACCATATACAGTTAGTTCTCTTTCTCCTTATTAGAATCCAGAAATGACAGGAAACGTGTATTAAAAAACCTGTTAAAGAAATCAGAAGAACAGCTTCTATAGGCTCCAATGGCAAGTATATAGTGTGACTTTACACTTGAGTAATAGTAACATCTGGCAGCTTCAGCAGGACGCCAGGTTGAATGTCCTACTGTCTGAAGAGTAGTAGCAAATAACCAGCTTTTATCAGAACTGAAACAGGGTGAATAAGATACACTAGAGCTCAAAAAGACTAATGAAGGTCAGTAAGGACGTTTGAGTTTGAAATTCAAGTCTGAATGTATTATAAACCTAATAGTGGCCCAAGACTTTCGAACAGTTGTGTATGTAAATAATTATTATACAGTGAGAATTCAGGCACTAAAAGGATTTTAAGCAAGACACCAAATTATCTAGAGAATTGTACAAATAAATGGCTCACTAACTCTAACTGGTACCGACAAGGAAAATTAAACGAAGAAAATAGTACCATCAGATTACAGACAGATCACTAAAAAGATTCTTCTTTAAAAAAATAAAAATAAAAAATAGTTAAACAGTTCATAACATAAAACTAATGAGGTGGCAACAAATTCCAACCAATTAACGACTAATCTTCAAAAAAAAAACAAATCATAGAAGAGGATATTTTGGAAGAAATATGTTAGTTTGAGTTTTATAACAGAGACAAACATTTTCATGACTTCATCACTGTGTACAAGATGATTATTTATTGATGAGCAAATAGTGGTACAGGTCTCAAAAGTACATATTCTTAGTTCTTACTGATTTTCTGTCCAATAATTTGTTGTAAGGACCATTAAATACTTATTATCTATCCATTTTAGGTTTGGCTAATTTGTTTCCCCAGGACTGTACATAATGAAGAGAATCCAACCAAAGCAGCAGCTGATGGCACTTAAAATAACACAGAATCTTAAAAAGTATACTGTGTGTAAATATGACTTTGTTTTCTCCTAATCATAAGTGCATTGTAAAAATCAACGGAAAAACGATTAGCGCTTGACTACGTACAGTCTCACCATGGCTGCGCTTCAATACAATGGGTCTCGCATCTCCATCTGCTGCGTTTTCCACCCGCGAGAGGAGACTGACAGCATACGGGCCCTCCTGAACCCTTCTGTGTAAATACAGTCTCTCCCTTATAACAACCATCCATCACACCGTAACACAACAGCCCATTGTGTCCATGATGTAGAGACAGGTGATGTACAGATTATACAGCCGCTTTATTGTCTCCCTAATCTCCAAAACTACAGCACCAATTAAAGATCTACTCAAAACAGTAAGCCCATAATAACAGAGTGTTCCATATTCATCCTGCGAGAGTGTCACAGAAACGAGCGACGTGTTTTAGTTTCAGTTGTGGAATTCATGGTGGAATGTTTGGGTCTTAATCACGATACAAGAAGCAGCCGAGAGTCTTTCAGCCAAATTTCATCATTTAACTCGTGCATCCTGAACCAAATCATCAACTGACTGCACCAGTGAAGATGAAATGAACAGAGCACTGAGGCATTCCATGTACTAGTGTCTGGACAGGGAGGAGGCAGGAAAGCAGAGAGATGGAGAGAGAGGGAGAAATGAGGAGTCTATGCACTGGAGCTATGGGGGTGGTGATGCCAGGCGAGCAACAGGCACTGACCATATGCCAACATGACACCAGGCTCACATTTAAGCAAGCAGGAAGCAAGCGAGCCAACAGAGCAAACATTACCATTATGTACTTTAAAAGATAACGCAAGGCTAAACTGTAAATCAGACTTGTTTGACTAGTGACAAGAGCAAAGCTAAACCAAAAGCAGCTCCATCACAACCGTTTGTGTTTAAAAACAAGCCATACGTTCATTATTACCATGAAAAAGAAAAGAGATGTGCACCATTTAACATCTGCATTATAATCTAAATGCACAATAACCGTATACTTTGCAATAATAATAAAACACATTTAGTAAAGTACTGTACTATAAAATGCAGTATTCTTATTTATATCTTTTATTTAACTTGAAACACTTTTCAGGTTTCTGCCAGGTTTCAACTCTTTTCTACCAGCAGGAGTTGCAAGAGTTTACTCATACTAATGTACTGCCATTCAGACATTCAATCAGCTTCACGAGTACAAACACCAATAATCACCTCAAATAGTTTAACAACAGTCCTGAGGGAGTTCCCAGAGGTGCTGGGCACTTGTTGGTTGAGATGTTTGGGATTGACTGAGCTTCATTTCTTAAAGTAATGATGGACTGTGGGTTTTTCTTTCCTTAGTTGAGTCGTCCTTATCATAATATGGATTAGAACGTTACTCAAATAGAGCTATTCACTGTATAGGAACTCTAGATCTTTATAACACAACTGATGGGATCAGACACATTAAGAGGGCAAGAAATTCTTAATCTACAATGCACAAGATTTAAAATAATGAGAAAACCACCGAATTAGAAGTGTGTCCAGATTTTTGACTGGTACTGTACTCTATATTCCAAAGGTTCTGCTTATTAATTATGGATTTTATTCACTGCTGAAATGTACTTTTAATTAAAAAATACTTTTTGCAACTCATTTTTTTAATAAAATTTCTGTATGAGCAATGTCAGTGTTTTAATATAGAAGGGCTCTGTAGTAAAATTATACAACAGCTTTGAATACGGCACACATTCTCAAAACTTCTGCAATGTCCCAACATTTATTTCTGTTGTTGCATTAATTTTTCCCCAAGATCTTGTATTGATGATGGAGATTTGGACCCACTGCCTTCTCCAGCACATCCCAAA
>JAVSBU010000041.1:1488684-1505141 GCA_033118015.1 Loricariichthys derbyi
AATGTAAATAGTCATGAAAATAAAGAAAACGCATTGAATGGAAGGTGTGTCCAAACTTTTGGCCTGTACTGTATGTTAAGAATTTTTTAAATCTTTAACCTGGTCAGGTTCAAAGAGAGGTCCAGATACACTGAATGTGTATCCTTGACAAAGGCACCAGTTTAACGTTCAAACCATTTAACAATTGTGTCTTTGTAACATCTGACCTGGCTAGAAGGCACTGACATGTCATGGCAGCAGTGTTGCATCGCTTCTGTCTCCACTCGAGCGCAAAATATCTCCCTTCATCTTCTTTTACACTTTTAAATTTCAAGGTAACAGCAAGAAAAGAAGCCTAGGCATTTGTGTCCCCCACAACGTCTACCAGCATCTCCTGGGGGATCCCCAGCCCCTCCCAGCCCCTCCCAGGCCAGCGGGCAGAAACCTGTCATTAGATTTACCTTGGCCATGCCTGGAGGCATCATCAAATACCCGAGCTCCTCCCTGATCATCGTGATCCTGACCTGATCACAAAGAGCCCTGGAACCCACTGAAGAAAGTTCATTTCTTTCGGTTTATTTGGATTGTATCTCTCACTTCCTGCAAATGTGTTTGAACATTAGGACACCGATCCAGTCCGCACAGCCTACACTGGGCCTTAGTCATGCCAGTCCAGGCCTGATGTGGCAGCAAGGCCTTGGTACACAAACTCCAACCCGATCGAATGCAGTAGGAGTAGAAAATGACAACCCGGGCGCTCTGCGTGTTTCTGTGCTATCTGTATATAATGCGATAGAACGCGGATTCGCAGAGCAGCTTTTGTACACGTTTCGCGCTCGTAAAGTGACGCATGATGAAACGGAAGCGTGGAAGAGAAGGCTCGATTTCCTCTCCAAAGAAAAGCTAAGAAACTCGAGACTCACGATACATAGGCAGGATAAACAAATCCGATGAGATTGCAGAGCAGGGAAGCGCCATAACCGATAACGAGGTAAACTGCCACAAAGCCGATGACAACTACAAAGAAACAGAGAAATGAGAAGCATCATTGTCACATATGTACAAAACCAATCGGATCAAAGGGCGCTAATGATACAATAACGCCGCACGCGGTGTTACCTTTTTGATCTCAGAGTACAGAATCATATTTACAGAAGATCAAAGAAACCATGTTATTCATTCGGGCGCTTACCGAGAGCGATATACGATCTGTTCACCCCCGTTTTAGCCTCGATCTTGGCCAGCACGTCTGTCATCAAGTTCTTCTCCTGCAGGAACTTATCAAATCTTTCTTTCAGGGCTTGAGCCATGATTCTGTGGTTTTCTGCGACGTCCTTAATCGGTTATGGATTAAAGTTCAGTAACTATGGCATGTAGAGATCGCGGATCGTACTCCTCCCTCCGTCTCTGTCTGTCTCTCTGTCTGTCTGTCCGCCCCTCCCTCCGTCTCTCTCTCTCTCTCTCTCTCTCTCTCTCTCTCGCTCTCTCTCCATAGACGTTGCAGAACGCTAAAGCTTACGTCACTTCAATAGGTTTATTTTCCAAACCTATAGGTCTTAACCTAATTTGCATATCAGTTCTAAATTCTGCATATTATTTGCATGCTTACTAGAAAATAAATAAACCACACCAGGCCCACCCTTTAGTGACTCCGGTGATGTGCATGCGCTGTGGATTCACGGCTCCAGAGTTCCTGACTGCGTCTGTGTGGAGTTTGCATGTTCTCCCCATGTCTGCCTGTGCTTCCTCCAGGTCCTTGGGTTTCCTCCCACATTCCAAAGACATGCTTTAGGTCAGCTGGCGCCTCTAAAGTGATTGGTTGGTCGTACTGTGCTGCCAGTTGGGTGCGGTGGTTAAGGTCAAGGACTACTAACCGGAAGATCCAGGGTTCTAGCCCCAGCACTGCCAAACTGAGCCCTGAAGAAGGTCCTTGATCCACAATTGCTTAGATTGTTAAATTGTATCCACTGTAAGTTAAATGTAAACAGCCCCCATATAGCAATGCTACTTGCACACACTGCTTGTGAGTCTTGGGCCTCCCAAGTTTCTTCCTTATAACGTTTTCCTTGCTACTGTCGAACAAGTCTTGCTCAATAAAAAAGGACTATAGACATTAACTCTGTGACATGGAAACAGTGACCCCTATTCAGCCCAGTGATAGACTGGTTTCCTGTCCAGGGCACACTTTGGTATGTGTACCATGTGTTCTCTGTAGAAAGGCACCAGAGCCCTGTAGACCTGCCCAATGCAGATAGGTTTTACTTGTGAATAAGTAAATAAAATAATTAAATATTTTTACAATAACCAACTCTGAACAGTGGAGAAAGTAAATAAAAATTATATCTTAAAGCCACTGCTCTTTCAGCCACACCCCTGTATATGGCTTTAAGGTACATAAATAAATACATAGGAGCCATGCAATCTCTATACACAAACATTATCAATGAAATTGATCATACTCTAAAGCCCTGACTATTATAATATATCAACTCCAACAACTTTGGATGGTCCAACAAATTTGGTTTAGAAGAACATGACTAGCCAACATCAAGCTTTGACTTGAACACCATCCAATGTCTTAGAAACAAACTGCAAAGCCAAAGTTGATCTCATCACCTCGTTTCTTGACTAGTGTTCTTGTGGCTCAGTGGCAGTGAATCCCTACAGTTACATTCCCAAATCTAGTGGCAGGCCTTTGAAATCATCACTTGTGTCTTAAAGACTGCAGACTTTTACAGTCTCAGTTTGAGTGGATTTAAATAGACGACAGCTGAAAGACTTCTGTGCCCATGGACAAAACTGGTGAAGCTTTTTATAGCCAGCAAGATCATTGCAGCATGAGATAAGACTGCATGAACATTGAGCATTTGGTTCATACAAGATATTTTTAAATAGTTTGTGAGCTAAACAATAATCTTGAATTGTGTTGAGCTTGAACTGTTTGATGTTCTACATCTTTATATCTACAGGCATTGATATTTTGGAACAGAGATCTTAGAGACTATGCCAGATACCCAGATGATGTACTTCACAATCTGCTTCTCGAGTTAACTGCATAGCGCCATCTGTCTCCAAAGACTGATGGCTTCAAATAAAAGGGTGGCATCCAGCACCAATGCATACAATACAATTAAAGGGATGTTAAAATGACTACTGTTCCCATAATGCCTTTCATTGCCCTGTAGTCGCATGGCTGTAAACAGTGTTGTGCAACTACAACCCCTGGCAAAAATTATGGAATCACAATTCTTGGAGGAGGTTCTTTTAACTGTTTAACTTTGTATCATTTTTATAAATTACATCCTTTTGGCATTAGGAAATAATAAAATGAAGAAATCTAATAGTTACGGTCAGTCACAATTTCTTTTTTTAGATCAAATAGAGGGGAAAAAGTATGGAATCTCTCAATTTTGAGGAAAAAATTATGGAATCATGAGAGAATAACATAACATTAAATTAACAGAAAATTATATAACAGATGGAGTTCTCTGAGGCTTGAAGTTGACTAATGACAAACAGTTTTCTTCATCAGTCTGCCATGGCTCTTATTGCGGTTGCAGGTTGGAGCCTTGTCACTGACCATTTTGTTGAAATTCCACCAGAGATTTTCAGCTGAATTGATATTATATGACATTATAAGGAAAGTTTTTACGCTGTTTGTCCTGTGGTTAGATGCTTTATTGTCTTCAAAGATGAGGTCATCATCACCATATACATCCTTTCAACTGATGGAATAAGAAAAGGGTCCAAAATTTAAATGTAGACTTTGGTGTTTATTGATGATGTAATGAGTGCTATCTCCCCTGAGCCTTTACCTCACATGCAGCCCGTTATCATCAGCCCCTGTGGAAATGTACATGTTCTTTCTTTAGGCAGTTATCTTCATCAATTGAAATGGACCAGCACCAAACACAAAATCTATCATCATCATCATCTTGCTCAATGCAAATTCATGATTCATCACTGCAGGTCACTTTCATCCAGTCAACCACGGTCCATGATTGCTTTTATTTAGCCCACTGTGACTTCATTCCTTTTCTGTTTAGGTGTTAATGATGGCTTTCCTTTAGCTTTTCTGTATGTAAATCTCATTTCTTTTAGGAGATTTCCTGCAGTTCGGACAGACATTGAGTCCACTTTCCACCCACTTATTTCTCATTTCTTTTGTTGTGGATTTTCTGTTTTCAAGACATATTGATGCTTTAATGTCTTCCTTGGTCTACCAGCATGCTTCCCTTATTAAACCTTCCAATTTAGTTAGTATTTGGATTTTAGACACAACTGACTGGGAACAACCAAGATTGTTTGTGACGTTCCATGATGATTTACCTTCTTTACATTTTGTAATCCTCTGTTTTGTTTTAAATGACGTCTCTTGTGTTAGCCAACCTTTTTGGGATATCCCATAGAAAGGTCCACCTCTGCCACTCAATCTGATAACTTAGCTTTTTGTTCACTCATAGCAAGGTGTCAAATTTGGCAGTAATGGAAACTCGGCTCTCCACCATCATATGATCACTGGATAAAGGATGTTGCACAATTTCTCTATTTAAAAAAATGTTGCTCAATGAGGCCCAATTTTAAAGGCTTTTCTTGTATTTGGGGAAAATTCCTAGAATTTTTCTCAAATATCACTTTTCTTGACATTCTAAACAACACTTATGGACTCCTTTTTTAATGATCCTGCTCTGTCACTTCGTGTCTGAAAACCTTAATAAACAGAACATTTTAAAAATGCCTCTACATGTTGTGACTGACACCAACATTATTATTATTATTATTATTATTATTATTATTATTATTATTATTATTATTATCTCTTAATGCCAGAAGGTTGGAATTTTGAAAAATTTATTTTGTGACATGTCTGTCTTTTTTTTCTCTACAGAAGAGACAAACAATTGATCCTCCTGTAAGAGAGGAGATTCCATGATTTTTGCCAGGGTTTGTTACACAGCCTTTAATCGAAAGTTTCATTTTGCCACCTTTGATGTTGATTGGCAGCTTTTAACGTCCATCACATAAAAGGCAAAGTCCGATTGGTCGATATCACATGCGGGGTATTTTTTGCGTTATCCTATTGGTCCGTATGATCTTGTCCCCGCCCTAGAGGAAATGTTTTCACGAAGTCGCAATATTCGGCGGTTGTATTTTTAGCTTGATGCTAGTTAGCTTAGTTACGTCGTTACAAATGCAGGTTAGCAAAGTGGCTGCTCTGGCCACGTTTCGCAGTATTTTGTTAAATACGTAATGTTCTAATGGTGTGTTAATGCGGTTTGTTTCCAGCGGAACAGCGTCGTTAGGTCGGGATGCTTTTAGATTCACCCGTAACATGGAGACTAAACGAGGGGAGATTCCTACCAGCGTACTGGATGATCTCTGCAGGTTACTGTTTATACCGCATCAATAACCAGCAAACATCACACACACACGATTTAGATTGATTTATTATTTAAGCTGTGAATGTTTGTTAGTATAACTGAGTACAAATTGTCTAAAGCCATCCTCCTCTGTTCAGCATTAGATAGAGAAATCCAAAATGTATCTAGTTAAGAGGAGATTGATTGAATCGATAGTGAGAGAGTTGGATAATTATATCATAAAATATAAGGTGGATATCAGGAACAACCAGACTTGCACATGCGCAGAACAGGTTGAAACACGTGCAGAAAAGAGAGAAGTTAGGAGAAGAGAAGCTGGTTTAACCCAGTCCAGTCCAGTCCGGGCTTCCCTTTATGCTGCAAACCCCGCCCCATTATTGGATGTTTCCACCAGCTGGCTCATGGCACCAAGCCAAGCTCTAACTGTTAATATCAAAGTTGAAATAAAACCTAATCAGTCATTCAAACTGTATTAGTAAAATACCTGGTTTAGATTAACTGCTTTAAACTCAAACACTCACCTTCCAGATCACACACCAGCCAAATCAGCCCTTATCGATACTTGCTTAGATGGCTTCTGAATAAAACCAACTGTTCCACAAGGATTCAAATGCTTGCTACATGATGGACTATGGTAGCCAAGCAGTTAAGGTACTGAAGAAGAAGGTCCAGGGTTTAAATCCCACCTCTGCCACTGTTGGGTCCTTGAGCAAAACCCTTATTGGTTGTAAGTCTTTATGGATAAATGCATCTGCTAAATAACATTAACTGTAATTGTAACAATTAGAGATGCACTGATACAGAAAAATTTAGAGCCTCCTTCAAATCAGATCAATTTAAGAAGTGCACCAATACCTTGTCTAAATTGGACTGTCTGTCCAAACCACATAATGAAGCCACAAGGACATTGATTGGACATTGAGGAAACCAACAACAGGGTGACCGTAACAAGGATGATCTCACAAGGATGGGAAGAAAAAAGCCTATTCTGATGTCTATTAAGAGAAATGTTTTGTCTTGGTCTTTGTCTAAGGGTAACCTTGTCTTGGTCCTCCCAAGGTTCTTCCTATTAAACGTTTATGGAGTTTTTCTTTGCTACTGTTGCTCAAATTACATAAGTTGTAAAGCTGATTTGAGACAATGCTCCATTGTAAAAAGCGCTATACAAATAAATTTGACTTTGATGTTTTGTACTGAAAACCAAGCAGAGCAGGGCATCCAGATCACCATACCTGCTATGAAGCATGGTGGAGGCAGCATTTTGCTGTGCTGATGCTTTTCTTTAATGGGAACCAAGCAGTTGGTCAGAGCTGACGGGGAAAATGGAGGTTGCCAACCTTGTATACACATCCAAAATAGAACACAGTGGCTTATGGATAAGTAGGAAAATGTCCTAAAATGGAAAAGCGAGGAGTCCTGAATTAAATCGGATCTGTGCTTGGACATGAAGAGACCAGTTTATTGCTACTTTAACAAAATTTGACCAAATTTGAACAATTGGACAATTGGGCCTTGTTGGTTATATGAGTCAATTGTTTAAATACCATACTCTGGTGTTCAATTCCCTCCTCTGCCAAGCTGCTACTGTTGGGTTCTTAAGCATCTGCTAAGATCACTAAATGAACAAATGGTCCCCATTCTAGGTGTACAAAGCTGGTACAGAAATATCAAAATAGATTTGAAACTAAACCAAAAGTGGCTGCTAGGTTCTGGTTCTAATGACGTGTAAAGAAGGTTCACAGTTGCATGTTTATGGATAGTAACCTTTTTTTTTGACACAGATTTTTGTGCTCCTTATTGGACAAGAATGTGCTGTGTTTTTATTTACTGTCATGCAACACCTGACTAGTAGTTAAGGTGTTGAACTATGGACCAGAAGGTCTATGGACCAACAAAGCATACTTGATTAAAATATATATATGTTTTTGTCTTTATTCTAAGAATCATAAATTGTTAATATACTGTATTGTTCATTGTTAATGCACCTTGAAATCTCCATGCTAAATCACCAATGTGGTAAATTGTTCTAAATTGTTTTTCTCTGTAGTCGTTTCATCCTGCACATCCCCAGTGAAGAAAGGGACAATGCCATCCGAGTTTGCTTTCAGATTGAACTTGCTCACTGGTTTTACCTGGATTTCTATGTACAGAACCAGAACCAGAGACCGGACCTCATACTACCTCAGTGTGGGATAAGGGACTTTGCAAAGGCTGATATCCTTCAGAAACAACATCACTTAAAATATTAAGTTTGTGAAACCATGATAAATGCTGCAGTTATGACTTACTCTTTATGCTTTGAATTTTATGATGTTTATATTTGGAGTTATAGTTTTTCCCTTGACTTTACTTTTTACTTTTTAATCACTGTCCATTCCTGCTTCCCCAAGGCGAGGATGTACAGAAGGTTTTAGATCAATGGAAAGAATACAAGATGGGTGTTCCTACATATGGTGCAATTATTCTAGATGAAACTCTTGATAATGTGAGTATATTACAGTTTTCATTCCTCATCATGCTGGAGATTTGTTTGATAAAATTGGTGCTAATATAGCTTTATGTGCATTATTTATAGGCCCTGCTGGTGCAAGGGTACTTAGCCAAATCGGGATGGGGCTTTCCTAAAGGAAAAGTCAACGAGGATGAAGCGCCGCATGTTTGTGCTGTGCGAGAGGTAAGCTAACACTCAGAGGGGGACTTGGGCAGTGGCCTTAACTTTTACTAATGATACAGTCATGCTTATTATAGTTAAATAAATAAATAATTCATTATAATTATAGTCATCGACATAATTAAGGCAGCCAAATGTAGCTGTGCAGTTTGCTAACATTGTGAGGTGCTTTTGACAGTACTGGTATTGATGTGACTGCACCGTGTTCCTGCTTGAACCAGGCACCAAAATTTTTGTGTCATTTTTTTCCCCTCGTTTTTGCTGTGTAATGGCCTTAACTAAATCCGTAAACATAACATTGGTATTAGGTCCTTTTTGCCATTCTGTTATTGAGAGAGTTGTCTTAAATCTATCTCTGAGTCTACAAGTTACTGGTCCTTTATTCCATGCTGAATGTGTTGTCATTGTTTTGAGTTGTGATAAAAATGAGGTGCATTGTGGATATACTGTATTGTGCATTCTTTTTATGACCCCTAATGCAATGCGCTTTTTGCATCATGCATCATACTTATCCCATTTGAACCATATCATTAAGTTTGCTGATGACACGGCGGTGGGAGTAACCAGATGGGAGAAACCAGAACCTCTCCTCAACTTCCTGTCTGCTGTAGGCTAATCTTGGCCTACCTGAAGTCCTTAATCTGTCTAGTAGCTTGGATATGACAAACTTTCCACTACCACCTATCCTGACCACCTTATACCAAGCAGTTGAGATGATGCGAGTGTGTGATTTCGAAATATCTCTAACAGGGAAATTGCTTGAAAAGTTATTTGATGTAAGACTAGCATCAACGATCCTCAATCTGCAATGAGACTGAAATCAAAGTCATGGAATCACTGTGAGGAAAATAATGGGACTGTAGCCTAGCGGTTAAGGTGTTGGACTATGGACCAGAAGGTCTAGGGTTCAGATCCCACCTCTGCCAAGCTGCCACTGTTGTTACTTAGATTGTAACAATGTATCAGTTGTTAGCCGCTCTGGATAAGGACGTCTGTTAAATACCATAAATGTAAGAAATCCAGTACCAAGGTGGAATCAAGAAATTAATTAATAATCACATTGCAGCTCTGTGAATCTTAATTGAATTGAGGTTCTTAGCGCTTTTCTCCCTCCTGTTTTCCTTATTCTGCTCATTAGAAGGAAGCTTGTGTCTAAGACTAAATTAAATAACTATTAGATCAAAATCTGAACTTGCAGAAAATCAAAACTAAAGTTTATAAGGTGTGTAATTATAAAGTTTCTGAATTAATTAGTTTACATGCTGTGTTTACTGTAGGTTTTGGAGGAGACTGGATTTGATATCAGTGATCGCATCTGCAAAGACACCTTCATAGAACAGAAAATCACAGACCAGCTCGCTCGACTCTACATCATACCTGGGGTTCCAAAGGAGACAAAGTTTAACCCCAAAACCAGGAGAGAAATCAGGGTACAGATGGTCACTTCCATAGTTACCAATTAATGACTAAAGAGTAGTAGATACAGTGATTAAATTGGACCTTTTTTATTTCACAGAACATTGAGTGGTTCCCTGTTGACAAGCTGCCATGTCATAGAAATGATATGACTCCTAAATCCAAGCTTGGTCTGGCACCTAACAAGTTCTTCATGGCTATACCTTTTATGAGGTCTCTCTTCTCTTTCTGTTTTAATTCTGATGGATAATTTATTATAGTTATCTACTCCATTTGGGAGTATTCACATTATATACTTCATTGTACATTTAGTTTATTTTAATATTATATTCTCAGGCAACTCAGAGACTGGATAGCTAAGCATAAACTGGAATCAACTAGTAGTGATGAAGATTTTATGTCCAATGGTAGCACTCCATGCAAACCTTTGCGGTAAGTGGGACTGGATTGTACAATGCTGACTGTACGTATAATTCAAACTATTTACATATCCACACAATAACATGGCTTACAAAACCAGTCTGGCCTCGCAGAGGGTCTGATGAACAAATCTACATGTTATTCTCATTACCTTACCTAAATCAGTATGCTTATTTTAAACAGACACTTTATCTTTATTTTGTCAGATCTAGGCCTAGGCGTTCACACTTGTCCATGGATGCGTCTCCAGGAGATGGGTGGTCAAAACAAAAGCAGCAAAAAGCTTTTGCACAGCCTGGTCAGTGTGAGCTTGCAGACTTTCTTAAAGCAAAGGTGGGTGTTAATACACTTCTATTCACAGAAGGTCCAGGGTTCAAATCCCACCTCTACTAAGCTGCCTCTGTTGGGTCTTAGAGTCTCAGAGTATGGCTTTTAATCCACAAGTGCTTGGATTGTAAACTGTTGGAATGTAGCAGTTAAAAAAAGCGTTATTAAATGTCTTCTAGTCAAGTCAAGTCAAGTCAACTTTATTTGTATAGCACAATTCATACGCAGGGTAATTCAAAGTGCTTCTAATGACGAATAGTCAAAATTCATGTCTGTTATTATAGTATTAAAAAAATTATTGCAATTCCCATTAAGGCCACAGTTTATTACTTGTTTGTCGAATTTCTTTAATGAAAACCTGAATAAGGAGGCAGAAATAAAAAAAATTTCACTTTATAATTTATTTTTTAAATTTTCAATTAGTGAACATCAGGAGCCAAATCATGAGACAGGGGAAATGTGGATGCGTATAATTTCTGTTGGCTTTCATCAAAACGTCAGTGATCAATGTGGTGGGTGAAACCTTCTCCTCTTGGACATCAGAAGCGTACTTGAACACAAGACATTTCTGCCCAAAGCCTATGAGTGCCTCCACCAGCATTTTTCTTTTTTTTTTTTTTTTTCCACCGGCATTTTAAGATCAACATTTTTCATCACCTGCCCTGGATAATCCACTGCAGCCTTTGCCGAAAACATGGAATGCACAGCCTGAGTGGCAAAGTCAAAATCCCTCTTCCTCATTGAGGTACTGGTAGCCGGAAAAAACTTCCAAAAAGCACCAACTGCTGCATCTAGGGGCATGTCAGCGGACGTCCTGAGGATAACCTTCACCCCCTGCACAACAAAAATGCACAGCCACGGCATCGTAGGCAGAATTATAGGCCTAAATCAAAACACTACGATTTCACTGTGACACATCACGCGACCACGCCAAGACAGGCGATCTTGCTGAACTCTCTGCTTAGTGCCGATTTCCTTTATCTGCGCATGTGTTTGTGATGATGATGACAAATTTTGGTACATTCTACACATGCATCAGTGATGATGATGATGATGATGATGGCACATAGCATGAGTTTTAAATTGCCATTTTCAACTAATATAGGAATGCAAGATCGGCGGCAATAAAAAAGGCGATTTTTCTAATTTTATTTTTTTTTCGAAAATGTGGAAAACCAACATCGGCGGATCTGCCAAACAAGTAATAAAAAAGTCTGGCCTAACTAAGGCTTTGCTATCGTTGTAATAAATCATGTAGCCAGCAGGCGGCAGTGTTGTACTGAGGTGTGTACAGAAAGCGAAGCCTTTGTACTGTCAGGCCTTTTTATCTTTACAGTATTTAGCAGATGCTCCTATCCAGAGTGATTTACAACTGATACAGTTCAAACAATTATGGATTAAGAGTCTTGCTCAAGGACCCAACAGTGGCATCTTGACAAAGTGGAGTTTGAACTCTGGGCCTTCTGGACCACAACCCAAAAACAGGCGTGTGTACATATGGGGTAAAATCAGACTAATATAACTGAGAGTGAAGGGAATTTATACAATTTCATTATTAAAGTGCAAATAGTTTAATGTACTATAGTCTCCACGTTAAATGGTACCAATAATAGTCGTCATATTGGAGCGTTCTCGGTGAATTGTTTAATGGCAGCTGGCTGCTGTGCCATCACAGACTGTGCATCGTATTGCAAATAAAAAACCTGGGTTCATCTGAATGAAAAGAAGAGAACCTTTAGATCTCAGGTTAAAATCATACTAGGACAGAATTAAAGGAGGAGTGCAGCAAACAACCTGGGGGGCCAAAGTGAAATAGTTGTGGAATGGATTAAAGGAAATATCTGGCTATGTGGCCTGTATTCAATAGACTATTAAAAGTAATTGACCCATTTACCTACACCCCCCCCCCCCAATCCTCTGAGGATGATCTCTCCTTGTTGCCCCCTCCTGCTCCCTCAAACCTCATTATTACAACAGAGCAGGTGAGAAGAGCTGATTAAGATGCAGATAAAGCAGCAGGCCTGATGGTGTCTGATCTAAAATACTCATCTCTGTGAGGTCCTTCAGTCCATCTACAACCTGACTATGTTAGTGGAAGAACCCAAGGATCTGAATGATTACCAACCCATAGTGTTAATACTTTATGAAAACATTCAAACGGGTGCAGTTTAGACCCCTACTGTTTATTTCCCACCAGATATAATGAACTTCAAGAAACCAATTGAGCTTTGTGACATGTCATCTTGCTGGAAGTAGCATTTAGAAGGTGGTAGACTGTGGTCTCAAAGGGATGGACATGTTTAGAAACAATACTCCGGTAGGCAGTGGCATTTAAATGATACTCCATTGGTACTGAGGGACCCAAAGTGTGCCAGACGTCACAGCACAAATCAAGACTCATCTGAAGGAGGTAACTGTTTCCCAGCCTCCTGCTGTCCAGTTTTGATGAGCCAGTCTGAATTGTAGCTTCAGTTCAGCCTGTTCTTAGCTAATGGGGAGGTGGGGTGGGGCTGTGCAGCTTAATCATGTATTTCATAAACGTAAAATGTCTTTTCTCATCTTTCTCTAATTATATTTCAGAGCCACAATGTGAAATGCAATGGGAAGAAGCACCAAGATTCTCCAAATGTGAAGAAAAAGATGAATGAGATCAGTAACATGCAGGTACATTTGCCTCCCCATTCATGCTATAATATAGAGATTAAAAATGTTCATGCTGGTCTCAGATTACTAAAATCTCTCGGATGTTCCTGTAGAAAAATGAAAAGAGACTTCAGCCCAGAAGACTGCAAGACAACTTTGATGCTGGTATGTGTTTTTATTTTTTCATAGGATTCGTTAATAGTATTAAATCACTGAGTGAGGGAGTATAACTGAAAGGAAAATAAATTCTCCATATAGCTAGGTGAGAGATAATTCAGGTATAAACCACCTGCTGACTCGTGTATGACGTTCTGCTACTTACCACTGACGTTACACAGCATGTGGATCAATTTTTCTGGCTTTCAAACTTATGTAGGCAGAAATGATGTGGAAACAGAACACACGACGTGGTATTGAGTAAATTCAGTAATCGACTAAACCCGTACTCTGTGATTCAGTGGATTAAAATGCGAGTTGGAAGAGTTTAATCTAGAGTTTGAGCTAAAGGACAAACAAGCTCACGACCAGTAACAGTTATGAGGGGACGTTGGTGGGATGGTTGTTAAACGCTGCGTACGTCTTGGACACACTTATTAGATTTATACATATAATAGAACTGCAACTATTGATGTGGATCAAACATCTTTGTGTTTTTTTGTTTTTTTTTTTTGTAATTTTTTGGTAATATTTAATTTGTTAATTGCAGTACTGTGATGAGTGCAACAAAGCTCCTCCCTCCTCTTCCTCCAAATCATCCCATTCTTTAATCTGTTGTGCTTCTCAGGGTAATAAATCTCATTTCTGACTTAACCACACGCTTTATTTTGTTTCCCACTGCAGAAGCGGCTGGTGATGTGCATGGTGTGAACGGTCAGTCAGCGTCCTGCTATGGTGAATACCAGCAGATTTTCTCTTCTAAGTCTTTCCTCAACTTCAAGTTTGATCGCGATGCAATCATGAAGTCATGCTTTGACTCCTGACTACCTTAAGATTGCTCTTTTTTTTAAAGGCACGATCCATTGCTCTTTGAGCCGTAGCTATTGCACATATTCTAGCTAATGCACACGTCCATTTTAGATAAAAATTAGGTTTGTTGATGAAATGGCAGTTGTTGGAGTGATTGTTGGACCATTATGACAAAAGGAGGAATACATGTTTTCACTCCTAGGTACAAGTTGTGCTGAGCATCTTGTATCATTTTAAATCAGAGAATGATAGTATGTTTGAAATGTAATAAAATTACAGTCCTGGCTTTAACATTTAGGCATCATTTCGCTCAGCATTGTAGTCCAAATTGAGTAACTTTGGTTTTGTGCTTGTTCAGGGTTAACTTTTTGAAATTATCATGTGCAACTGGATCCTAATCTTCTGGTAATTAGGTATGCACCAATCCTGGTTTATTTGGTTTAATGTCAGAGCCCTGAGTGTCTTTCCAAAACCCATTAGTTATATAATATAACTTATATTATATTATATAATATAACTACACATAAAATTACATTTATGGTATTTAGCAGACGCCCTTATGTAAAGCAACTTGCAGTTGATACATTGTTATATTGATACATTGTTATATTAATACATTGTTACAATCCAAGCAGTTGTAGGTTAAGGGTCTTCCTCAAGGACCCAACAATAACAGCTTTGCAGAGGTGGCAAAGTCCAGTGCCTTACCCGCTAGGCTACCACAATCCCACAACATGGTCCCATAACTACAGTACCCTCATGGATTCTGTGAAAGTTGTTTTTGCCAAATCATATGAAATATCACGGTCATGGCAGCAACAGCTTTCAGCCTTCGACGTCCTGTGTTTACGTGCCTGACTCGTGTTGTCTGAAAACATCAAACCATGTTCAGTGGATCAGAACAAAATCTATGAAATCCAGTCTGATAATGATCCAGCCTTTAAGGCCTCTTTTTACTCTGACATGACTCTGCTTCTTATTTCTCACCTCAGGACGTTCCTGCAGTCTCAAAACGTTCATGTTGGAAGTAGTAAGAAAGCATAGTGTTCTGGAAATGAGGGGTGTTTACATTTACATTTAGTCCTTTAGCAGACACCCTTATCCACAACGATGTACAACTGATATGTAAATGTAATGATATTATCTGGCAATCCAAGAAACTGGGGTAAAAAAGCACTGAAAAGCACTTAAAGGTCTCCTGTCCTCCTGTACATGGTGATCAAGCATGTAATCCAAAGACAAAAGGCTTTTAATGGTTTCTTATTTCTCTTGCACTAAGGACGTGTTTAATTATTATTTTTTTTGTATCTATTACCTTCAATTTACCTGGTCTACAGTAAAGTGCTCTGAATGTGAAGTTACCACAGTTCCAATAGGAGTTCGAGGGATTTGGAATTCCCACCTGACCGTGAACAGACTGTTCGTATCAGAACGGTGCTTTAAATTGCATTGCATTGAAGGATGTTCTAAACGTTGTAGGTACAGAACTAAGATGAGCTGAGCATGTTGCAGTAATCTGAATACCGATCATCACACCTTAATTCAGTTGATATCAGTTCTTTTTTTGCGTTATTAGCTATCCTGAGCCACATAACAGCCTCCCCGTATTGACCTTCTGCACACTGTGCTAGGGAGACATCATACCGTCTGCTGTGATCTGCTTTTAAATGATCAGACTAAATTATTGCTCCGCTCCATCTGCCAAAATATCAGTCTGCTTTCACTCTTTAAAGCCATTTTTACATGGCCGTTACATTGTTTTAAAGAAGCAGCTTTATTTTTATCATGTTTCACACACTGCTGGAATTTTACACGTCGTTCTCTTGTCGTCTGCCACTTGTTGTATTTTCATTTCTCCTCTAAAGTGGCACTGAATGATCAAAGATAAATGCAGTACATGTCGAATATTTTCAGTCTTGCGTAAGAATGTACAATGTTTTTCAGTTTCTCCATGTTTGTGTGGTTCCTTTTTAAAATAAAGACACTGTACCTTTTTGCATTAATGGCACTATTTTTGCTCTGATAATGACATTCTGTCTGTCTCGAGCGTCTCTGGGTAATTATAGTTTCTGCAACATATGGTTAATGTTTTGAGGAAATAGAGCAGTTTTAACATTAATGAATAAAAATTACTTGCCTAATGAACTTAAGAGATTTGATCCATAACATGTCGGTGCTGAGGTGGCAGTCTGTCAGGCTACTGGTTCTGTTGATGCCTTCTGGCTGTTTGGCTTCATGAGGCTATGGTTGCCCATACCTGAGGGAGGGGAGTATGAAAATGGTAAAGCACCACTCATCACTGCAGTGGACTGGCACACATGGGTTTCATTACTGACCGGCATAAGCAGGTTTTAAAACTGGAGGGAGTTTTTTATTGGTCCTCTCATTGAAATAGTATATTTTTTGATGTTATATAAAGTATATTATACTTTATTATATAAAATATTAGTATTAGGAATTTTTATATTGGTTTTGTCACCATACTCAATAAGCATGATTTGTTCAAATGTTAAATGGAAAGAAGTTAAAACCCTTGGCAGGGAAATTAAAATATATCTACATTTTTCTCACACCGTATTCATCTTTCTCGCCGTCTTCTGTAGTCTTCTGTGTGACATCTTCTTCTCCTCTTTCTTCCTCGACCTCATCCTCTT
>JAVSBU010000041.1:1505241-1515667 GCA_033118015.1 Loricariichthys derbyi
AGAAGAACTCAGAGATATATATAAATAGAGAAACAAAGAGCATTTCTACACACACACACACACACACACACACACACACACACACACACACACACAGTGAAGGGAACTCAAAGGATTTGGACAGTCAGTGAAGCTCACTGGCAAAAACGGCTTCAGTTTGCTAGGGAGCATAAAGATTGGACTCTGGAGCAATGGAAAAAGATTATGTGGTCTAATGAGCCCAGATTTATCCTATTCCAGAGTGATGGGTGCATCAGGGTAAGGAGTGCTTACCGCACAAGCCTGTGGGGGCCGAGCTATGATATGGGGTTTCCATTCTAGGTCAGGTCTCGGTTCAGTAACATTATGAGTCCAAAGAATGGGATCAGCTGCTACCTGAATATACTGAACCACCAGGTTATTCCACGAATAGATTTTTTCTTACAAGATGATCCAATGCCAGGATTCATGGGGCTCAAATAGTGAGAGAGTGGTTCAGGGAGCATGAGACATCATTTTCACATATGGATTGGCCACCACAGAGTCTAGACCTGAACCCCACTGAGAATCTTTGGGATGTGTTGGAGAAGGCAGTGGGTCCAAATCTCCCATCATTAATACAAGATCTTGAGGAAAAAGTAATGCTGCTCTGGACAGAAACAAATGTTGGGACATTGGAGAAGCTTGTGGGAACGATGCTACAGAGAATGTGAATGGATGCTGTGATCAAAGCTAAAGGCAGAACAACCCAAATATTAGAGCGTGAGACCTTTTTTTTGGCCAGGCAGTGTATGCAGGTGTATATTAGTATTGTTTTGTAGTTCAGCCTCTGCCAAGCTGCCACTGCTGGGTCCTTGAGTAAGGCCAGTAACCTACAACTGTTTGGATTGTAACAATGTATCATGTAAATGTAAGTTTCTCTGAATAAGGGCGTCTGTTAAATACAATAAATGTAAATGAGAAACATTGTTTCCTTTGCTGTGTACATGGCTGAAATGAGATTAAAACCCGACTTTGACCTTTATATCCCTGTTTGTATGTAATTCTCTCTAAACATGTAAACAGACCAAATCACCGACAAGCTAGTTTAAATCAAATGGTCCTAAAATTGTTTAGAAGTTCAGTTAGATGTAAGAGCAGTGGATGAAGCCACCTGAGGCGCCTGTAGTTAGCAGAGTTAGCATCACTTTAAGCTAATAATCCCGAGCTGGGACTGATCGGTACCGAATACTCACCCCGCGATCAGGATGATGACTCTGAGTGGATCTCTGGCTATGGTGAAGATAAATAAAGCGAAAGCAGGGCCAAATGCTATGAAAGCACAGCCAAAGAACACAGCCGCGCTCATCCTAATGCTCAAAATCCCCACTTATGCTAGCACAGTTAGCACAGCCCAAACCCGAACCTTTCACTGTCCCCAAACCGCCGCTTTAAAATCTTAGTCTCTTACACTAGTTAACCGATGCTAACCGAGTCTGAAGCAGAACAAAGAATCCATACATACACACAGGATTAACGGGCTCACCGGCTCATAGCGACCCAAACCGCCTACATGGATATTACAGCCGTGCTAACGATCAAACGATCATAACAGAACCACCCGAACTGATTTAACTCTGCGCTTTCTAATCGGACATATTCACACCCCAAACACCGCTTTCTCCAGCAAAAACACGCGACTTCCTGGGGCTTTTGTTTGGCTCGGATTATTTTCTGAGTCTTTCCGGGTTTACGGTGCCGCAACAGCAGGCTGTGTTCCATTACCTCTGAATAAAACACTTCACTCAAGTGCACTCCGTGTAGCTCTGTTCCAAATACGGTGGAGTCGCGCTTACCCTGCTAGCCCAGTGCTAACATTTAACATAAGAAGCTTATATCATGCAATACATTTCTATAACGAACAATAAAAAGAAGTTAGTTATAAATAATGGGACTGTGATAGCCTAGTGGTTTAGGCACTGAACTCTGGTGCAGAAGGTCTGGGGTTCAAACCCCCCTCTGCCAAGCTGCCCCTGTTGGGTCCCTAACCCACGGGTAAGACCCTTAAGACCTTTAACCCACGATTGCATGGATTGTAAGATGAATATAACAGTACGGGGTTGTTCTGTCATTTGAGAATGTGACCACCTAGTGGTTAAGGTCTGGGGTTCAAATCCCCTGCTGCCACTATTGGGTCCTTGAGTTAGACCCTTGACCCACGATTCCTTGGATTGTATTAGGGCATCTGGTAAATGACATAAATACAGGGTTGTTCTAACATTTGGATGTTATACCTGGTTAAGGTATTGGACTCTGGAGCTGAATACAAGTAAACATTGTAAGTTGCTCTAAATAAAAGCGTCTGCTAAATGACAAATGTAAAGAATACATGATGTTCTCCGTAAGCACATAAAACAGTTCCCAGTCACGAGTTTGCATGAAGTTCCTTATGTAAAAAATTTGCAGACAAACAATATTTAAAGTTCTGTGCTTTTGTCTATAACCAAATTTGTGATAGGTTATGCATCGCTGCTGTAGATGAATGCACTGAAAACACCAGACATAAATAGCATGACACAAAACATTCACTACTAGCTTTATTTTTAGAAAAAGAAAAAAGCACATCAAACAAATCACATAGATGCATATAAACTCCAAAATAAATATGCACAATGGGACCAGAAACAACCCTCTGTGGGATTCAACAGCACTACAATAATTTATTTTCATTACAGTATCTCACAAGGTGTTTTTATAAAGCATTAACTGACATTGTGACAGCTATAGTTCTGGGTTCAAGTCCTGGCCTAGCTGCTGCCTATGTGGAGTTTGTATGTTTTCCCTGTGTGACTATCTTTTAAGACATTTCATTGATTTAGCAGATGCCCTTATCCAGAGTGCACCCTGTGTTGCCAGTCCCCTGCCCTGATGGTCTCTAAATTAGAGTGTGTATGGAAAGAGGGTGAGTAATAAAGCATATTATTATCTTTTTGTTTATCACATGTTCGTGTGGTGAATTTACATCCATAACAAAACTGTTTCCCAACAGCCTTCTGGTTTGTCCATGTGAACTTTAGCAGATTATTGTAATGATCTTTATGGAGAGCAGTGCAGTTGTCCTTGCAACTTTGCCGTGCACATAACAGTTACTCAGAGTTTTCCTGATGGTGAATTTACAAACAGTAACATTTGCCAATATGAAAGGGGCATTCCCTGGGTTACCCTGGGTACCTTTGTGACCTCGAAGACCCTTACATGACTTTGAGTGATCCACTTTGGTGACACCTAATGGGCATCACCATGCCAAAACTATGACAGTAGTTATTAATAGGTGTAGTTACACCAGGTGTTATACCTAAAGCAAGCGTGTCTTGTTCGCATTAATATATAGGTTATAATTTGTTGACATTAACTTATCAAATACTCTACTGATAATATGAGAACTAGAAAGGTTCATTGTTTAGGTTGGAATAAGCACAGAACAACAACAGATAAAGCTGTAATCAAAGTCAGGACTTAAAAGAAACAAGTCAAAGAACCACTTTTATTCGACACTTTAATCGTTTACACAAAGAGCTTACAGAATTGCATAGGAAAGTAATGCAGGCTATAAATGAGAATTTGATGACAGAGTTATTTATCAAATTAACATAGGTAAAAAAAGAAGATCAGATTGCAACAATCTTGGATTTGTAATAACTAACTGTGTGCCATGATTTTTAATACAGTGTTTCTCAGTACTGGTTTTGGATAATCTTGGTCCTGCACATTTAGTTTTGCTAGGGGTCCCAACACATCTGATTCAGCTTAAGAACAAAAAGCAGGTAAGCAGATAAAACATGAACATGTGCAGAACACGAGTAGTGCAGCACCTGCATTAAGAAACATTACTTAATTAAATGGTTGCTAGTGTAGTAATGTAATTAAAGCTTCTCTGACTGAATAAAATAACACTATTGCTTTGGCTATAGCATGTTGTGAACACAAACCAATGAATGAACACCACATTTTGTAAACACACACTTGTGCCTGCTCAGTTGGGTCATAATTAGTGATGTCAGATCAGTAATGATAAGTCATTGTGGTGAACAAAAATGAATTATATAACATGACCATTGGTGCTCTGCACAAGTTGAATCCTCACTGCAACTAAAAGTACAACAGATATTATGAACTTGATCAGAGATAAACTGCACAGAAGTTCATGACCTTTCAAAAATAAATTTGATAGTTTTGAGTACACTAAACAACTGACTTTTAATTTTGTGGAAAATCAACAAGTTTGTACATTAATGCCACTGTAGTGCCTATTTTATACTCACATTAAATCAATTCATATTAAAGTACCTGGATACAGCAAACTCAGAAATCAAATTTAAGTACAAAAAAGTATTTTTTCTGGTTTGGATTTGCTTTGGTCAGACAGAACACTGGAATGATTATAAGCACAGTGATTAAAGCATTTATTCAGTAACTGATCAGTTTCATTACTGGATATGACAAACCCTGGATAATAAACAAATTACTAATTTTGGTCATATTTAAGGTTGCTCCAGTGAATCACACGTTGGTGATTCAGAAGGATATTTCAGTAATTCTCTAACTAAACATAATAAGATGGGAATGTATCTTAGACAGTCTATCTGTACATAAAATGGCAAACTGTAATTTCAGCACACCTTGAATCTATCAGACTGGAAGCTATTAAGGCCTTACCCCTCTGAGGGAGGTGAGCACACAAACAGGATGCATGGAATGCCACTGGAAAGCTCTATGCCTTGTAAGACTCTTGTTTGTGTCGCAGTGTTTGGACTTTATAAATTGTTCAGCTCCAACAGAGTCTGGTCCAGCACTTGGTGCATGCCTAGGTTCTCCTCTTTAGCCTGGGCTAGTTTCTCTGGTGACGGAGGAACAAAAAGGACAAGTGAGAAAACAAATCTCTTAATGCTATGCCTAATCAGAAGAAACAAAGTGAAACAGATTGAATAATTCATAATTATTTGCATCAGAACTGGAGATATAAATGCACAGATACAAAGATATAAGCTGAAGCTCAGGAGACTCTCAGCAGGGTGAGACTAACTGTTTGTGTGACAAACTAAATGTCAGGTGAGATTTAGGTTTCATTCCAAACAAAGGAGTGATGACGAAGGACAGCAGATGTTTCGGGTTCAGTGCCTTTTCCAAAATGCTCAGGCACTACAGTAAAAAGTTTCTACAAGGCCCTTACTGGTCAAAGTATAAATTTCCTTTAATAAATATGAACTAAAACAAAGAGGTCAAAAGGACATTTATCTAGAAGACTATAAATAGGTGAATTAATAAAGGTGTCCTGTAAATGTTTAAAAAAAGAATAGTTTTAGAATTTTAAATCTTAGAACTGTGCAGTCATTTGAGAGTCGTCAAGTTTCTAAGAAATTAGACATTGAGATTATTTCCAGTGTGTACAAGGCATAAAAGATAAAGACAAGTTTACCAAATGATTATTAATAAACCACAGGAAGTGTGGTAAATATAAAATAGCTACACCTCCCCAGGTATTAAGCATCCATAAGATCCCAAAATTAGTCCCATCCACCAAGCAGCAGGATAAGATTTTGAATGTCATACATGGACAAACGTAGCACACAAACATATTATCAGTTTTTTTGTGCAGAACACATGTAAAGCCGTATGAACAGAGTTAACAGTGTGTATCAGAAAAATCACAGCATCTCAAACCCAGTCTAAAACATGTACGATTCTTTGGAACAGCAGCTGAAACATATACTTTGGCTGTAAAGTGAACTAAACATTACAGGGCTTTACCTTAAGACATTGGTAAAATCCTAAACGGACAGGATGGGCACTATCATTAAGGCAAGGGGTGATATAAAGGTGATGCATACACCTATTTATTTTTAGTGTAGATCTTATTAACAGTGCATTGCAAAACTGTTCACCCCCTTATACCTTTCCACAATTTGTAGTGTTATAGCTTGATATTAAAATGCACTTAACTGAGCTGTTAACGGTTTGATCTAGTAGCTTTGTGAGAGATTAAGCATGCTTACAGTCCATGAGAATCAGACACAATAGGCATTTGTGGAACATTTTGACCAAAGCTAAAGGCGGTGCAGCCAAATATTAAAGTGTGTGACGTTTTTTTTGGCCGGGTAGTGTAGCTTGCATGTATGTGTTATAGTTCTTCATAACACCCAGCTCATTCTTACACATATAACACACACACTGCACAGTAGGAAGGAAGATGATAAATATGTAGCAAGACAGATAGACAGAGAAATATAGACACTACATGACCAAAAGTATGGGGACACTCACTCAATATATAGATAAACTGGTTATCTGAATGTAGCTTGTTCCAGGAAATAGTTAAGATAAGACATTTAGATAACTTTATTTCCAAAGAAGAAGTCTCTACCTGGCACATACTTTCAGTTATGTTAGCATAATATATTGGTGCAGGAGATATTCTAATTGGTCCTCCTAACTTCCTGCAGTCAGCTAAGCTTTATCTTTATTTTTGCAGTAAAATCTATCCTCACATAGGTCTGATGCATAAGGAATGCAGTTTGTGTTCCTTTAGTGTACTAGCTACAATATCAAGGGCCAGGGTCACAGTAAAGCTAGTGCCTAGTTGGCAAGACAGTGCACAAGGCAGGATCGACCCTAGACAAGATCGTGGCGCTCACTCTCATACATACTCACACACTAAGAACACTTTGAAAACACCAATTAACCTCACCCATGTGTTTGGAATGTGGGAGGAAACCAAATAACCTGGAGAAAACCAGGGAAAACTAGTCCATATACATTTACATCACTGGAATTATATTTTCTTTATGCACATATGATGGCCAAATGTCCACATACCTTCTTGTCATGTAGTGTTTTTGTCCTAAGAAAAGACCAGTTTAATAACTATATGACCCCCTGCGTTTTAAATATTCAGCAATATATAGATATTTGACCAGTTTATACAGTCATATTTCCAGTTTCCCAACTGATACGGTGAATGTCAGTGAGACTTAGCTGCTGAGCTCGTTAAGAACAAATCTCAGCTCGTTAGTAAGTCTCTGGTTTTTCTCCACCGTCGTATGCCAGTTTTCTGCAACCACACCATCAGCGCGGAGTACAAAGGAGGGTCAGAGAGGACAATGCAGACAGAAGGAGAGAAGAAAAACAGCAAGCAAATGGTTAGTACAGTCAAAAGCACAAGGTGCTAAAGAACAGAGAAACAAAGCACCAAACGGTACTGAAGAAGTGTGGGAAAGATCTCAAAGTACACAATTAAATCAGCACTTAAGTGTGAAGTGGTACTGAAAAGCTTGATACAGTAGTAAATATGTCTTTCCAATATATACACTCCCTAGCCACTTTATTAGGTACACCTTACTACTACCAGGTTGGACCCCATTTTGTCTTCAGAACCGGCTTAATTATTTGGGGCACAAGTTAAACATGGTACTGTGAACAGTCCTCTCAGATTTTGGTTCATACTGATGTGAAAGCATCACACAAATCGCTGCAGATTTGTCAAATCCTGTTCTACCACATCCCAAAGGTGTTGTACTAGACTGAGGACTGGTTTCAGTTATGAAACCTGTTTGAGATTACTTGTGATGAGATGACTTGATTAACAGGCTATTTTATGGAGCTGGGGCCCTTAATACCAAGACATATCCCCTACACCCTTAAACTCCAGCCTGAACCACTGAAGAAGTGTCCAGTGTCCTGCCTCAATGACTATCGTCCCACCGCATTCATGCCCATTGTGAGGTACATCATGAGCCTGCTACCACCCACTATGGATCACTATGGAAGTTTGTGTACTGTCCCAACCGCTCTATAAACAATGTGATAGCCACCACCCTTTACCTGGCTCTCACACATCTCGAAAGGAAGGACACAGGTTCGAATGCTGCTCATAGACCTTAGTACATCATTCAACACCATCATTCATCAGCACCTGATTGGAAAGCTGAGCCTGCTGGGCCTGAACACCTCTCTCTGTAACTGGATCCTGGACTTCCTGAATGGAAGACCTTAGTCTGTCTGGATTGGAAGCAACATCTCCAGCACTATCACACAGAACACTGGAACCCCTCAGGGCTGTGTGCTCAGTCCACCACTGTTCACTCTGCTGATTCTCGAACCACATCATCAAGTTCTGTGACTATGGTGGGTCTCATGAGTCAACAATCAGTCAACATGCAAAGTCAACAATCTGTCTCTGAATGCTGACAAAACCAAATAGATGGTTGTTGACTTTAGAAGAACCCAGAGTGATCACTCTCCACTGAACACCAGCAGCTCTTCCATGGAGATGTTCACCTGACAGAGGATCTCATCTGGTCTCTCAATACCAGACAAAAGTGTCTCTACCTTCTGTGAAGGATGAGAGAAGCTCATCTCCAGCCCCTATCCTCACTACATTCTACAGAGGGACTATCGAGAGCTTTCTCAGCAGCTGCATTGCTGTCTGTTTTGGGAACTGCACTATCTCTGACCATAAGACCCTACAGAGGATAGTGAGGACAGCTGAGAAGGTCATCTGTGTCTTTCTCCCCTCTATCTCGGACATTTACACCACACACTGCATCCACAAAGCCACCAGCATTGTAGCTGATACCACACAACCCTCAAACACACTGTTCACACGCCTGCCTTATTGGAACGAGATACCAAAGCATTCACAACCAGACTGTGTAACAGCTTCTTACCACAAGCCATCAGACACATTAACAACCATAGACTGGACCCCACACACACACACACACACACACACACACACACACACAAAATTGATATTTTGTACATTTTTATTGCTGTTATTACTTTATGTACTGTTATGCACTGTATTTTGTCTTGCATTGTTAGGTCCTGTTTGTACTGACTGTCCTTTTTGCACTGTTTGTTCTGTTTTTTACTATTTAATATATGTAGATATGTAGTGAGTGTTGTGTTGTCCTTTTGTATGCAATTATAGAGCACCTGATGTTCTAGAAGAACATTATTTTGTTTCACTGTGTATATGGTTGGAATGACAATAAAACTTGACACGATTGGGCCATGAGTTCACATTGTTGACACCAAATTCTCACCCTACCATCCTAATATCATAGCAGAAATCTAGACTCATTAGACCAAGCAACATTTTTCCAGTCTTCTATTATCTAAATTTTCCAAGCTCATGCAAATTTTAGGATCAGTTGCCTATTCCTAGCAGACAGGAGGATCACCTGAAGTGGTCTTCAAGCTGCTCCATGTTGTGCATTCAGAGATGTTCTCCTCTTTTTCAGACCATTCAGACCATAGAGATTGTTGTGTGAGGAAATCCCAGTAAATCAGCAGTCTCCGAAGCACTCAGCCCAGCCCATCTTGCACCAACAACCATACCACGTTCAAAGTTACTTAAATCACATTTCTTCCAAATTATGATGTTCAGTTTAAACTTTAGCAGGTCTTTGTGACCATGTCTGCATAGCTAAATGCATTTAGTTTCAGTCATGTGACTGAACATGCATTTGAACAGGTGTACCTAATAAAGTGGTCAATGTGTGTTTGTGCATGTGTGTGAGTGTAGTGTGTATGTCTATGAGAAACCTTATCCTGTTTATTCTCAGGAACTTGTACATCATTTTCTTTTGGCATTTGAGACCAAATAAAAACACTCAAAGTTGCTCAGAATGACTTTTCCATATAAGAGACCGAAAAAACTAACAACAAAAGTTCTAAACTGTTGGAAAATCATCATTATAGAAGATTAAAGATCAGTTTAGAATATTAATTACTATTGCCTAGGATTTATTTTCAGTTGATATCTTCCACAGCACACCGATAAACAGCGAGCATAAAGCAAAGTTCTAATTGCGTCTCCTGCCAGATTTATTGATAAAAATAAAATGATTACAATGACAATGCTAAATGTGGCCACACTGTGATTGCAGTGCGCAGTGACACCATTCTTAAAGTTAATTCAGAATGATGGTTTCTGAATCAAGCCTTTCTTAATTCCTTTGCAACTAACATTTTAGATCCACATCAGTCATATAAGTCAGATGACTGAAGTTCTACTTGGTAGGGCTCAGAATAATGTAGTTTATTTTCTCTGACTAGCTATTTGGGTAATCAGCTCATATTGCTATAATTACTGACACAAATGTGCATCAAACAAGGACCTGGATATTCCACAACTGACACTATTATAGTAATACAGCTCGATAATCCACAACCAACGTGACCGCTGAGTCCTAGTGGTCCATTCCACAGGGCAGCTAGGCATCAGACAAGGCTGAGCAGAATCCTCCAGCACCACAACAGCACCCATACTGTGCTAGCCAATCTCAAAAATACCATTCAATGGTGAGGACAAACACGATCCTTAAGCTACGTTCACACATACACGTTGCGGCCGAGTTAACCGAGATTTGGCTTACCGAAACTTCCGAATTGTATCCTGGAGTGT
>JAVSBU010000041.1:1515767-1525794 GCA_033118015.1 Loricariichthys derbyi
GGATTCATGGAGCTCAAATTGTGAGAGAGTGGTTCAGGGAGCATGAGACATCATTTATACACATGGATTGGTCACCAGAGTCCAAATCTGAATCCCATTGAGAATCTTTGGGATGTGCTGGAGAAGGCAGTGGGTCCAAATCTCCATCATCAACACAAGATCTTGGGGGAAAATTAATGCAACTCTGGACAGAAATAAATGCTGTGACAGAAGCTTGTGGGAAGGACACCGTAATCAAAGCTAAAGGGGGTCCAACCAAATATTACAGTGTGGGACCTTTTTTTTGACCTGGGCAGTGTATAATCACTATTAGTTTATAGAGAGAGAATTGTTGAAGGTAGAACTATTTCAGACACTACTTCTGAAAAGAAAAAGAAAATATCCGAATAATTTTGATTAACACAAATTATTTGATTGATTAAGGGTTTTAGTCATCACAGTTCCAGCTTAAAAAAGAAGTTAAGAATTCCTAATTTAGTTGTTTAGGCGAGACGTAAGCTGGAAAAAGCAAAACAGACAGAATAAAAATGGAAATGACAGCATTAACATTAAACATGCAGTTAATGATCAGAAGGTCAAATTCATCATCATGATCATAAACCTCATTAGATTTCTCACAAACATACCTTCCAAATCATCGATGGTCTTCTCAAGTTTAGCCACAGACCTTTCTGCAAACTCAGCGCGGGTCTCAGCCTAGGAAATGTTTGTAAAATTAACATTTCACCCTCGTAGCAACAAGCCTAACTACAAAATGCTTTAGCAGAGCTCTCACCTCCTTCAGCTTTTCAGTGAGCACTTTGATTTCCTCTTCATATTTGTCCTCTTTTGTGGAGTACTGGAGATGGAAAATGGAGTGGAAACAGAAACATTACAGATGAGGGTAGCTTTGCTTTAAGATGGAAAATAGTTACGTTTGCAAGTTTTTTTTGGAAATAAAGAGAGAAAGCAGTCATTTAGCACAGAAAGAGAGATCTAAAATCAAATGCAACTTATTTATTATTTATTAATTTGGGAGCTCATGTCTAAGTTGTATTATTGTATTATCAAAGGCTAATTCTGTACCTTTGTATTATGTGTCCTAGTAACTGTTTCTGTAGTTACCAAAACAGTGTGTGTGTGTGTGTGTATACCATAATTCTGATTTTTTTTTTATTTTATTTTATTTTATTTTTTTTTTTTTAAACAGAGTCTCCTACCTTCTCTGCCTGAGCCTCCAATGACTTCAAGTTGTTGGTTACATTTTTCAACTCTTCCTCAAGGTCACCAGATTTGCTGTCATAAATCAGAAGAAGTCGAGCAAAGAGGAGGAAAAAAACAAAGATAGAAAGGGAGAGAGAAATTGCATTTTGAGAAGATGGACAGAGCAGCAAAATGAGCTAAGGAGACCCAACCTGAAGATGGAGAAAAGGTGTTTCTGATAGGCAGATAAAACCTACCTATTTGATAAGCAGTGTCTTTTGAGTGTGATTTGTTTTTATCAAAATATTTAGCATTAACTATGGATCAGTTTCTCAAAATAAAAGCTTGATTTAGAGTTCCATTGTTGTAACATATTTTGTAGTTTATTAGCATACAAGTACATTTAGAGTAGTTTGCCCCAAACTGCTTATATCTCACTAGTTGTATATGAAATTAATTAACTACAAAAATACTTGTTTGAATTAATTCTTTCACTTCCATTTATTTGTAATAAAACTGTTCGTGACTGAATGTCTCTCATAAGCCATGGAGTTGAGGGTCACCTTCTGCTAGGCAGGAGATAATTCATCTAAAAGCGAAGGAAGAAAAGCTATTCAAAGTGCAGAGTCACAGCACAAAGGCAGCTGGTGAGTTAGAACAGGAAAAGGAGGAGAGAAAGTGCCAACATTAGCACCAGGGGGCTCAAGCAACCATAAATGCTGTACCTCTTCCTCCCCGCACATCATGGACTTCAAATTCTGATCCATGAGCCTAAGCTCCTCCTCCAGTTGCCTGACTCGGCTGGATTAGACCAACAGGGGCAGGGAATGAGGGTAGAGAGGGAGACGTGTGTCCCAGGGTGGGGTGCATTGGTGCATGCATTTGGAAAACAAAGGGAAAGAGAGGATCAGGATCCTCACTGCTGTTAGTGAACCTCAGAGCTGTTCTTTCACAATTCTGTTTCTTAACACACTGAGTCCATTTACATTTACCTAAAAAGCCAATAACTGCAGAACATCGGATTATGTCAGTAATCTGATCAGTGAGTTTACATGACTTATTAATAGGATTTCTACTTTGCAACCAGCCAATAATCTCACAGAAAGATGTGATGTAAACTAAACTATTAAATAATCAAATTATTTATTTCCTCAACTATATACTGTATTTCAGAGTCTTCATAGAGTGTTCTATAGCCATTTAATGAGGGCTACAGTTAATTCCAGGGTTGCCAATGAGAATTTTTCACCAGATATTTGTAAATAAGCCCAGAAGGGGAGAAATCTGTAAGAATAAATGGATCTGGCAACCATGTTTTTTCCGTTAGATGCTTTGCACACAAGAGCAGATTGAGAAAACTGATAGTAAAATCAGATTAATGATATACATGCACTGAGAAATCCAATTACTGAACTCAAATCCAGCTCTTTTTATCAGATAATAATCAGATTTCTAGATTATACATGGCAATTCGATAATCCAGATAACTGCAGAAATCTGACTGTGATCAGATCAAGTGCATGTAAACACACTCACTGAGTAGTGAGACATAGCCAGTAAGAAAATAAGCACTTGATTCATTCTTATATTATGAAGTATTTGAGTGTCAGCTCAAAATAGATTATTCACAACATGTAACGACCCTAAAAAAATATATATATACTGATCTGGATCAAACCAGTAAAAAGTGTCTGTATCAGACTACGTTTATGAACTGGTGCATCCCTAAATACATACTAACATCTAAAACATGTTTAGTTTTGGCAGGAAGCTAACACTAAAAAAACTGCTAACAATCTTTAATTAAGATCAGAAAAAAGCAATTAAAAAACCCAACAAACAAAAAGCAAGCCAATAGATAAAGACAGGAGCTGCACATGCAGTAAATAATACTCACGCCTCAGCAACCTCAGCACGCTCCTCAGAACGCTCAAGGTCACCCTCAAGGATAACCAGCTTACGAGCCACCTACAGATAAAGAACACAAAGCTGGGTCAACATACACAGCATAGCTAATCTATCAGGGTGATAGTCTGGGGTGGTATCTCTAGGCAAAAGGGAGAAAATGTTCTCGAGGCCAGAAAAATGACAGATGTTCCATAACACCAGTGGCTCTCAAAGTAGGGGGGGGGATCAGCACACCCCCTACTGGTGGCGCAGAGCTATTACAAGGATGTGGCGTGCTTAGGATATGTCATTTGTAGAGATTCCACAGTAAAGGCGATTTGTCACTTTTTTTCCAGTCAACAAGAAGTTGCGGTTATTGTATGAATTACAATGTTATATAAATACATTTTAGTGCCATTTGCAAGCAAAACATGTACAGCGGTTTGTTTATTGCGGACTCGCTGTTTCGCAGATTTTCAAAAAATATTAATGTAAAATATTTATGGTGGTATTTTTGCTGTTTCACAGGGTTTTACACTACTCCGTTTAAAGTATTTTTGCACATGCGTAGTACGTATTATACAGTGTAAATAACCACCTAAAATATTTATTCATTTGTGTTAATTACCTAATTGATATTTAAGTTCTCTATATTTAATATTGACGTAAATACTTTCTTATTGTGGCTAAATTCATTTACATGAGAGATTTCAAAATAAAAGACTCCACCTTTACCTAAATGTATAGATTTTACTCCAGTCTACACATTTAGGTAAAGGCAGAGTCTTTTATTTTGAAAGGGTCGTTCAGCAGTAGCCATCTTTGTTTGATTCCTACCATTCTAGCTGTAGGAATTATATTCAATGGTAAGTACTCATATCAAATTTTTATGAACATTTAAGTAGATGTTTTTTAAAAGGTACATGTACAGTATGGGAAAATTTATTAAGGGAATGAGCGAATGTTAAAGGGTTATGGATAAGAATGTGGGAAGAGTTTATAAAGACTTAAAATAATGTACTTACAACTACTACAATAACTTATTGAATAAGCATAGCGTCGCTACTTTGCAGAAACTCACTTATTGCCGGTGAGTTTGTTAAAGATCCCCTGCGATAAGTCAGGGAACACTGTATGTTTGTCAAAGTAGGGGGAGGGGCCTCATAAATATTCTAATCTACAAAAGTAACCAGTACACTACACCAACATTCCACTCCTAAAAGCCATAAAACCTCTGGTTTATATGACGTATATAATATAATAAAAATCTGAAGTGCAGTAAACCGGAATTGTGAACATAAAGGTTTTGATTCCAAAGGTTAGCGCGGTGCTCACTCCACAGGAAGCTCAGAAGGAGATCAAGAGTCCAGTCACATGTGAAATCATTCACAAGTATGAACGATGCACATGGTGGAGCAGCTAAAGTCAAAACGTTGCAAATACAGACACTCAACTGCTATGCTAAAATGTTCTTAAAATGTCAGTCAGATCTGCTCGTAGTTGTATGTGCCTTCTTTCCTTAAACAGGAAGCATTTCTACACAAAAATAATACATTTTTTCTACCATCAAACTTGTGACAACATTCAATTGGGCTTTCATCACCACTGTTAGGCCCTTAAACTGCAACTGCTCCAACTGTACGAATGCTAAATGTTTGATAAATTTGTCTATGGTGGTTTAGTGCTTAAGGTACAGGGCCTGATGGTCCAGGGTTCAATCCTGACTTCTGCCAACCTGCAACTGTAGGGTCCATGAGGAAAGCTCTTAACCCACAATTTCTTGGATTGTCAGACTGTATAAGTAAGTTGTAAGTCTCTTGATAAGGGCATCTGATAAATGATTAAAAGTAACCGTAAATGAAATATAACAAACATCCATAATATCGGTGTGAGGTTCCAAACTGATTTTGATATGTCAGGTTATTTTACTCTTCAATAACAGAGTAATCAATGTCAATTTAATAACTGTCTTCCAGCTAATAATATCAAAGTTAACATTAGGCTCTGACACACACCTCCTCATATTTGCGGTCAGCCTCTTCAGCAATGTGTTTGGCCTCCTTCAGCTGCATCTCCTGGAGCTCCATCTTCTCTTCATCTTTTGTCGCTCTGTTCTCTATGACCTTCATTCCTCTGTAAATCAGTAATGGTATCGTAAATTATGGGAGCCCTCTGGTGTTCAAAAAATGCATCTGCATAAGATGGCATAATAAACTGAAAACACACGGTTTTACATCTCAGAGCATCGTGTTCGGTGTGTCATTATACCTCCAAAAATGACACATGTAATTTTATTTATTTGAGAAGCCTTATAACAGCAATCAACATCATATTCTTTCTGTATAATGCACTTAATCCAGATAAGTCACCTCTCGCTTTCATCTGCAGCTTTTTCTGCTTCCTCGAGTTTCTGCAGTGCGGTGGCCAGCCTCTCCTGGGCTCTGTCCAACTCCTCCTCAACCAGCTGGATACGTCTGTTCAGGGAGGCCACCTCAGCCTCGGCCTACAAAAACAAAGACATCCACAATCAAACATTTAGTCTTTTAACTCAGAACACAAACTCTGCATTTCTTACTATTCAGAAGTCTCAAATATAAAACAAACTCTCTGAAATTGAAAATGTGTTCTACGTATCTGGTATTATTGCATGTACTTAATAGACCACTTTTTACCTAAAGCTTTCACACCCAAAACTGGACCTTTGTGATGTTACTAAGTTATAAATAAATGATTAGTTTGATATAAATCGTTGGAGCCAGTGTTTCTTGGGTTAAATACATAAAGACTTCCTCTCATGGGAACTGCAGCCTTTCTTTGGATTCTTCTGTTTATTTAGCAGTCGATCACTGAATTGTAAAGTTCATTCACCCTAATGAGATTGAAACTGTCCTCTTTCTTAGGTAGCTCAATAAAACAGTTATACAGATTAACTTAAATTTCATAGTTTAAAAGAACAGTGAAAAGGCAAATGTTAGAAATGTAATCATTTTAAGTATCAGCTCCATTTCTCGTGTGTTCACACTTTAGACACTTTACAGGCATTCACATTTTTGGAATATGGGAGGAAACCTAGAGTCCTCAAAAAGAAACCCATGCAGACGTGTAGGGTTACCCTTCAGAAAAACTCCACTAGAACTGTCACTGCAAAAACCACAACATGTAATATTTTGCAAATAATTATTACTTAGTTAATTTAATAGTCATTCCTTCACTCTTACTGTTAGGACGTCACTTAGTCTTTACTTAATTGGTATAAAGTCTATAGTGCTTATCTTAAAGCACTGAACTAATCACACATAACATAAATCCCATTTAAACCAGTCAAGTGAGCCACATAAAGGGGTCCCAGATTCTTTCAGGACTGTGATGTAAAAGCCATTGTTAGTTCTTCAAAAGGAGGCACCGGATCACAGCAGCATCTCTGTTTAACTTTATACCTCATAGTAACAAAGAACGGAGGCCAAACTTATTATATTATATGTGCATGTTATTTTTAGGTTGAACAAAAACAATGTACTTTCATTTACTCTAGCCTTTTTTCCACTGTGTGCTCTATGGAAATGATCCATCTGACAATCAAGATATTAACAATTTATGATTTTTTATTAACAATTCATGCTATATATTATTTATTTATTCTATGTATCTATATAAAATAACAATATCTGCCCCATGAGCAGTGCTAGCTCACAGTACATACCATTCCACTACTGAGTATCACTCAAGGACCAACATTGGTCTAAAAGTTTAGACTGCTATAGAATTTCACATATTTTAGGGTGTAAATTAGTATAATGTTGGATCTGCCACACCATTGCTATTTTGTTTAACTTACTACAATAGCCTTTGGTACTGAGTATGTGCAGGACTATTCCCACACTCAGACGAGGATGAGCACGTGCCATGGAGAGGAGTGATGAACTCTGGGAAATGTAGTGAGGAAAAGCTGAGGCCGTGTGGTAATTGTTTTTGTTGTTCACTTTAAATACATTATTTAAGAAATGACAGAAGATATTTTTATGTTTTATTAAAAAAAATTAACTTTATATTAATGACTTTGCCGAACTACAGCAAGGATCATGGTTGTGTTTTAAATGTGTTCAATTGTGCCCTGTGCTGCCGGTCATAAATGGAATTTTGGAAGTGGTGCATCCCTACTAGTGGACCAAGAATCAAACAGTGGTAAAAACGAATAAAAGTACATTTTGCATTTACTACAATACTTTTAGGAGAAAGCAGTGCAGATTTGGCAGGACTGTACAGATTGTTACTGTACAGCAGATAAAACCCCTCATTCCTCAAGTGTGGAAAGGTGAAGCCACAAGTCCAGAAGGATGCAGATGACTGGCACAATTATACTGTGTCATTCTCATTCCACCATTCCAGATTTCCCACTGAAGACAGAGGCGACACAAAAGAGCCAGTGTTCATCGTTCCCTCCCCAGCAGGAGCCAGTTAATCAGACCTCTGCTGGGTCAGACCCTCACAGTCTGAACCAATTCCAGCGAGCTTCAGCAGGGCAGCTGTGGAATGCCACAAAAGGCATTCGAAATATTAACAGTGGCTGGGACTAATTATTCACTCTGAACTCATGCTTTCCCCTTCAGCTCTTTGTCTATTTTACTAGTGAAAGGAAACTAAATGTAAAAAAAAATCACCAGATAAAAGCAGCTCTTAAAGGGACAACTCTCAATTTTACATTCACAGATTCTACTCAAAAAATCCTCAAGGCCTTAGAAACTACTTGAATGCATTTTTATCTCATATAAAACACTGCCAAAGTTCTTCAATGGAATGTTTTAGAACTCTACATCTTAACCCAGCTTGTTAGGTAAAAGCTTTGTGGAGAGTTATGTACAGCCTGTCCTAAATCAATGTTTGATGGACATGTTATCAAAATTCCTGAAACCAGTCAAGACCATTAATTATACAGGATGATCCATGGAAAAGAACTGCCATAGGAACATTTTAATGCTCGGCTGTTGCGCTTTCAAAGCTCAGGAGACTTAGTAGTAATTCTCATTGATGTCTTATTTGTCATCTTTATCATCTTTATCAGAGAGGATTTTTCAAAAATTCCTTAGGAGAAATAAAATAAGACAAATATGTTGATATTAAACGAGCCCAAACAGAATTTATCTTGAGGTTAAGTGGTTGCAAAGCCAGCTTGGGTTTTGAACCTGTGATCTCAGAAATTGTTTCTGGCAGCTGGCTCTGACCTCTGAGCCACAGGAGGCCAAAGTTTGTAAAAACTCTGTGGGAGTTACATGAGCTAACATGAAAACCTGAGAAACAGGATACTTTATAAAAGTCACATTTCCTTTCTTTAATCAGGTTCATTTCCATTTAATCTCACATTTATCTAGGAGAAACTACAGAGTTTGTGACTCTCCCATTGGCTCCCAGAATCATAGAATTGAAGGATTATTTTGCCTACATGTTTTATTTTTTTAAGTTTTGCAAGGTAAGATAATGTATTTCAGAATCTTGATTTATGGTTTTGCATTGAATTTGCATTTTTCCAACTCCTGACATAGTTTTGATTTGAAAGTTAAATACTAAAATGAGAAGCAAACAAAAGGAGGCAGAATTTGGTTCATTTTCAGGTGATAGTCCTCTGTGCCAAAGTCAGACTCTGATATATGAGAAGTTTAGACATTCTCAAGGTCTTTTTTGCTCACACACCATCGATGAGCACAGGAAATGATTAACCTTATGCTGTCTGGGATCGAGGCCAGATTAACTCAAGCCAACATAGTAGAACACAGGGAGGAGACACAGGAAGTGTGAGCAGGTTGGCTAAACAACCTAGATGGGTCGAATCATGATGGATTTTTTTTAGGAAGATAGGTTTTATGAGCTGTAAAACCTGTATAACACATCAAAAGTTCAAATAGAGGGAAATGTAGCAAGGGGATATTGGCACTTTATTATCTTTTCCTGTGTTTCCCTCACAAACTGCATTATTACTTACAGTAACAGTATTCAGTTATCAGTTATCATATTCATACATGTATTTTAACCGGAAAGTCATCCGAATTGATCAATCATTTTTGGAACTGTTTGCTGTACCAATCCAGGGCTGCACAATTAATCTTTTGGTTTTAATTCTGGTGCATTAAACCAGGAGTCACATGCATTGCATAACTAGGGTGGCTCACATATAAAATGTGGTGCAATATGTGCAAAAAGTCTGTGTAAAGTCCATTTAATGTGACTGCCTTAATGATTCCTGACTATGAATGATTACATCTATAAATATGAGTAGAATATAAAATAAATGTGATAATCATTTGGATTTAGTATATAAAGGTAAGTTGTAAATAGCAGGCTTATTTCCTTATAAATGAAAATCACAAACCCTATGTGTAGCTGTGCTGGTTGTGAACTGAATGCAGTTAGTTCTGTTTTCTGAAGGAGAATCACTATAGTAACACTGTGACTGTAACACTATAGTAACACTAACTGTAGTATTTACATTTACAACATTTAGCAGACGTCCTTATCCAGAGCACCTTACAACTGATAGTCTTACAATCCAAGCAATTTTGGGTTATGGGCCTTGCTCAAGGCAGCTTGACAGGGGTGGGATCTGGACCCTGGACCTTTTGGTCCACAGTCCAACACCTTAACCCCTAGGCTAACACAGTCCCACAGTAACACTGTATCACTATAGTAACAGTGTAACTGTATCACTATAGTAACAGTGTATCACTATAGTAACAGTGCAACTGTATCACTATAGTAACAGTGTAACTGTATCACTATAGTAACAGTGTATCACTATAGTAACAGTGTAACTGTTTCACTATAGTAACAGTGTATCACTATAGTAACAGTGTAACTGTATCACTATAGTAACAGTGTAACTGTATCACTATAGTAACAGTGTATCACTATAGTAACAGTGTAACTGTTTCACTATAGTAACAGTGTATCACTATAGTAACAGTGTAAC
>JAVSBU010000041.1:1545513-1560296 GCA_033118015.1 Loricariichthys derbyi
CACACACACACACACACACACACACACACACACACACACACACACACACACACACACACACACACACATATATATGATACAACCAGAGAAAAGACTAAAAACGGGGAGGTCCACTCATCATGTAAATTCTCTTGAGCCTGAATATAATTAGGGCTGAGACTCTGTCCTGTTACCCCCCAGAGTGCTGGCCTGAAATACCAACAGCTCAATGACTAATGACACTACAAAAATTCCACACACTGTTTGCCCCCAACAACATCACCAGCAGCATTGAGACGTTTTCTGTAGGATAAGGGATCTCTAACAGTCACAGCAGTAAGCAGCACTGTTGGCACTTACCACAAGAACATGTTCCAGCAGACCTAGGTAGCCATGGGCACACTCTGTTCCATAACGCAGGGCACGAGCGTGCACCTCTGGGCTAACTTCGGGGTGGTAGGCTGCTTGCTGCATAAATAAATACCAATTAGATAATTAATTCAAAAACAGCAAAGTGAACAGAACTAGAATGATTCAGCTAGTTTACTTATTAGAAAACTAACAGCAGATTGTACAGCATTGGCTACCTTAAATTCGACTTAAATTTGAACTCTGGTTTAGCTTCACCTGAAGTAATATAGCCCATCCTGAAACTTCTGTTTACCCTAGTTACATCTACTGTTAGGAAGATTTGAAGGTGGGTGAAGTTTTTCCACCTTGCAGGAGTGCAGCATTTCGGCGATGGCTCTCCTGCTCAGGTTGGCTGTAGCGATGATGTCCTCTTGGCGACAGGAGTTTCCAGCAGCAACTGCCTTTGCCGTGGCCTGTGTGATGCCTTTGGTCATGCGAATGAACTCTTCAGGTGTGGCTGTTTTCGGAGGAGGATCTGGACTGTTGAACACCTGAAGAACGACAACACGGGGTCACCGTAAGCTTAACCTCTGTAACTCAATGAAGGGCTTAGAGTTAATTCATTTTTGGATGTAGACTAAAAAAAATCTACACATATTTAGCACTAGCTAAATAAACACATGAAGACTCGAAATGGTGTTACTGAAATGGTGTGTGCCAAAGTTTTAGGGCTGGATTGACTAAGAAGTTCAGCAATGTTCTTAAATGAAATTCTCTGGAAAAAAAAACCAAAACAGTCCATTCATTCTCAAATATTATCTGAAGAAAATTAATTATTAAGAAAATTGTTTTCTTATGAAATGTGTGTTGGATTTTATAGCTTATATGGTACAAAACATTTCAAATTTGTATTTAGCTTTATTTCTGTTGTTTAGTGTAATTTGCTCAGAAGACAGCAAACTGGAGGAAAAACATCAAACCAAGCATTCAAAAGAAATTAGCAAATAAGAAATATAGGTAATGGTGTAAGAAATGGCCATTAGGGAAAAAAACAGTAAATTTGCAATATTACATGGAGAGGTGATGAATTTTTCTTTGCAGGTGATTAGTTAATATGTGTGCAAAGTATATGATTAAATATCAGTGAGAGTCTTTATTGTTGCAGAAGTATATTTCCAATAACTAAACTATTAATATTTAGATCCTTACTTTGTCAAAACTCTACAGCCTTTAATTATGAGGTTACTGTAAGGTTAAAGAAACATTTAAGAACAATGTTTTCAAAAATATCACTTGCTCTTATGAAGAGAGTTCATAAAATTTAATTCTTATGATGTTAGTCTTATACTAGAATAACTTTCTTTCAAGATTGACACATTTAAGATTTTCTTTCTTAAGACAGTTTTGTGAATCTGGTCCATGATTTTTAAAAGCAATGATGATGCACGCAATTTCAGTAACTTATTACTAAAGTCAGAGAATGAGTTGAAATGAATGAGTTCCTCACAGCCAGCTCCTGTTTGATGTGCTCGATGGTGGCCTCCAGAGCCCGTGTGCCTTTAGTGGCCTCGTCCTCCACAGCCTTGACAGTCTTCAGCAGGGAGGTGACGTTTGTGACCATTACCTAACAACGTAAACCAGTAATATAGTTTAATTTATGCTTGCAATTAAAGACATGGATGAAAAGGGAATGGATGAAATATTGTGGACATATTTCATCGTTTTTTTATTGAGCTTGGATAAAACCATAAGGTGATTCAGTATTCTCAATTCCATGACCCTTGTTAACGTATATTCCCTCTCTGACGTATGCTTTGTAAATACTGCAGAAATCATCAATATCCTGCATGGCTGTATGAAATGTGCTACTTAAAAACTTAGGTACTATTTCTAGTATCTAACTGGACTGACTTAATTGAATTACTAATCTAATATTTAGGCTTCTCACGGTTGCATAAATACACTGTGACCTTATGGCTGTATTTCTCCCTAATCAGAACTTAAGTCACTAATACAAAAGGCTATAAGTGTATGGAATGGAGTCTATATGTTTTTATGGAATTTAGCCTCAATTAAGCACGAGTAGCAGTTGAAAAACAGACTCCAGTTTACTACTGGTCACTATTAGTTGGGAAGAACTTGCAAAATACCTCATATGCACAAATATATTGGGACATATCAATCACTGAATTCAGCTGTTTCACAGCCAAAAGTCCCAGTCAAACACCTAGCTACGCAGTGTGTATTTAGAAACATTTATCAATGAATGGGTCATTTTAAAGAGCTCACTGAATTTGAGCGTGGTACTGTAATAGGATTCCATCATCACAATAAGCCAGTTCGTGAAATTCCTTCCCTCCTAGAAATTCCACGAACAACTACGAGTATTATTATTAAAACATGTAAGCCTTTAAAAACCCACAGAAACTCAGCTATGAAGTGCTGAGGCGTAGAGTGAATAAAAGTCACCACCAGTATCCAAAAAAACCCCAAAAAACAAAAAACTTCATGGTGAGCTTCATGGCATGGGTTTCCATGGCCAAGCAGCTGCATGCAAGCCTTAAACTGTTAGGCACAATGCCACGTGTTGGATGGAGTGGTGTAGAGAATGGTGCCACAGGACTCTGGAGCAGTGGAAATGAGTACTGTGGAAAGACAAATCAACTGTAATGTTTGGTGGAGGAGGGATAACACCATGCAGTGGTTTTAAGGGTTGGTCTAGGCCCCTCAGCTCCAGTGAAGGGAAATCTTAATGCTTCAACATACCAAGACATTTTGGACAACTGCAAGCTTCCAACATTGTGAGAAGGCCACTTTCTGTTCAGGATAACTGTGCTTTAAAGTACAAGAACTTGACTGGCCCATTGAACATCTCTGAATGAACTAGAACAGAGTGTGTGAGCCTCTTCTGGATGAATGGGCAAAAATTCTCACAGTCCGGTCTGACAGAAAGCCATTTTATTTTTTAGCCATATAATTTTATATTATCAGTCGCTAAGAAGCTGATCTACTGAAGCACATTTCCTGTCATCGACTGTCATAAAATGCTGGTAGGGCATTAAAATGATGATGCACGATTCTGTTTCAAACAGGTGACTTACCTTGGCTGAGTTCTTGAGTTGCAGCATGGCCGGGTCATCATGAGGTTTGCCAGCAGCAGCCTTGGTGGTCCGGATGAGGTCGCCCAGAGCTTTAGCCACATCTTTTACTGCATTTATCAGGACCACCTGGAACAGAGAGTATAGCTGTGGTTTGGAGAGTGGAAGTAAATATGACCAAGAGTGACATCTACTGTCCACACACAGACTCTCATATGCACACTGAAGCCTAGTGTTTGCTCCGTCCTAAGTATGCTTACGTACGCTTCTCAGAGCCACTCAAAACTAATTGCAAAGCATTTATGATTAATTACACCAATTTTTCAAATTTTTAGCTGCTCATCAAAATATTATGTAAATATGGTAAGCAGCAGGTGTTCACAGCTGAAAGTGGACAGTGTGTCTAAAACAGACCGCCAGTGTAAATGTGAGACAGATCTGATGTTAGGAGAGATCTGGTATTTTGGTTTTAGAGAGATATTTTTCTGAATTGCTTTGGTACTAGACAGAGGCACTGATTCAACAACACTTGTTAGGAAGAGAGCATAATTCAGGCTTTACAGCAAAAAAAAAAAAAAAAAAAAAGTAGTGATGGAATAACTGCAATTTAGACACAAACACAATCAAAGGAAATGCAGGTAAGATGAATAACGAATGAACTTGTGCAGTAGTTGTGCTGTGAACAGTAAACCAAAAAGCACTGATGCAAAAAACAAAAAGCATTGATACAAAAAACAAAAAATCTACTTTAAGGTAAAAAACCTGTGAACGTGACTTCACTCTATTGATCGATGAGCCTTTTTTTGCTGCTTATGATAGGGGTCACTGCATAACCCTTCCTGGCAGGTTTGGTCCCATTTTGAGTCTGGGTCCTCTCAAGGTTTCTTCGTTACAACATTTGAGACGTTTTTCCTTGCCACTGTCTCTCAAGATTTGGAGCTGGCATTAGATAATAAAGGACAGTCTATAGGGGTAAAGCTGCTTTGAGACAATGCTCCATTGTACAAAGCACTTCTTTTTCTTTCAGCTTTTCCCTTTTCAGGTGTCTCCACAGCGAGTCGTCCTCTTCCACCTCACTCTGTCCTCTGCATACTTTGTCCTCACACCAACTACTTCCATGTCCTCTCTAACTGCATCCATATATCTCCTCTTTGGTGTTCCTCATCATCTTTTTCTTGGTAACTGCATTTCTAACATCCTTCTACCAATATACCCACTGTCCCTCCTCTGAACATGTCCAAATCATCTCAGTCTGTCCCCTCTAACTTTATCTCCTAGTTGTTTGTAAAGCACTAGAGAAATAATATTTGACTGACTTATGAATGTGTATGTATAATAATAATGTAAGTTATAATAAAAAAGACTTGTGGTCACTCGCAGGAACTAAAAAATTAAATCACCACTGATGGTACTGGTGTGGTTTTACTGGTTGTACTGGCTCTTTACAGAATTTATCTAGGAGACTGGCTGAGCAGATCAGAGAGATGAGGATCCGCTGTCTGATGAAAAGCGGCAACTAGGAAATAACACCCATAAAATACAGGTTTCCCTGTTAAATCATGTTAAAGGCTCAAACACACAGAGATCAAACTTTATGATTTAAATTAAGATCAGCATATATTGTGAATCACAATATAATATGGGGTTAATTATTAGAGGAGCAAAGGTTTGTTATACATGCAAAAAAGATTTGTAGTGGACAATAAGCCCTATTAAGTAGAGTTAATAACAAAAGAGCTTTGTATTTTAGTACTCTCATAAGCCTTTTATCCGAGGCCAACGGCAGAATGAACAAAGTTTATTAAGATTAACTTTCTACAGTGGCTTTCAGTGCAGCAGACAGCTGAATCAGATGCTGGAAATGTGGCACAGGAAACTGCTAACTACTATACATTTTGTATAAGTGCTCAATTGTGCTCACCCATATGGGGAATAACTATTTTCAGCATTTTCTCTCATTTTAGTATGCAAACTGCTACCATGGGAACAAAAGGAAGCAGAATTTTGTGAAGGTCAGTGAGTACTGTGTGTGTTCTATATACAGAGGACCATGCTGGTTAAAACGTGTGTTTTTTCATTCCCATAAGACAGGCATAAAACACAGTGGTAGGAGCTCACAAACAGTACCCACATCCTGACCAAGTGGAAAGTCACAGGAAGAAAAAAGAGTCTAGTTTGCCAAGAGAGAAAAGAAGGAAAGAAAAAGAGAGACAATGTAAACTAGGGGTGGGTGATATGATGATTTTAAACCAAGAATAATTCACAATTTCCACAATCTGTCTCAAAATAAATCACAAGACCCCTCATTATAAACACAGGGTGTCTCTGAGTGTTTTAAACCACCAGGTGCCTCTCTGATCACCAGCTCACATTAATCCCACAGATTAATTAAACCTATAATAGTTCAGAGTGGGCAGATCCTGAGGACATGGATTGTCCTTCTTTGTTTGGAAACATACAGAGGAGCTCAGTAGGTAGATTTTTACATAATGGTTATTGTGCATACAATGTTTTTCTAATTAAAATACACAAAAACAAGATTGGCATCTCTACCTGTTCCAATACCTCAAAAGGAAGCACCCCAAAGAATAACAACATGACCGAACAGTTAAACCTTAATTTCAAGCAACTTCTCTAACTAGTTTTTAACCAGTGTTACCAAATATTATTCCAACAATGAAATTCCTCTATGATAGATGCTGAATTCAGACTTAATGATCCCCATTATTTGCATCTGTTCATGATTTACAGTTTGGCTGAACCAAATTTTATGATCACATCATTCATATATACATTTTGAAACCTTTTTCACAGTTTAAATGCTACTAATAGCCTATATCGTTTCTGACATTTCTGTTATTTACATTATTCTGCAGTGTCTTTAATCCATAATGTCAGTAGCAATTTAGCCTTAAAACACGCAAAATAATTGTGATCAATACTGAAGACTGTGATCAAGCCTAGACAAATTGTGATCTACTATTTTTGCCAGATCCCCATTCCTAGAGCCAACATCAGACTCTACAGATACCAAATTAACAGAGCTGGTTTGGATCGTTATCTTACGGGCCCATGGTGAAGAGCCATACCTGTGTCTCAGGATCTTCTGAGCCGAGGCTGGCGGCCCCCAGCTTCACCACGTCGGCCAGTCTGGTGATGGTGTTGACAGAGGACTGGGCAGCCTGGGCCAATTTCTCCTGACTGGCTCCTGCTCCAGAGACAAGCAATTTGGTGTCCTCCACAAGAACTTTAGCTGTTTTCAGGATATTCTCTCTGGAAGGACCAAAACAAAGCAAAAATAAAACTTACTTTTAAAGTAACTCTAGAAGGAATCTTAATGATGTAATTGTAGAAGAACATATGAATAAGGTCCACAGTAATATCCTATTTAATAACCTGTGATCGGCGAAGGTCTCTGCGTTCTCTCGGTTAAGTGTACCCGCAGTAGCAAACATGATTGTTGTGTCCAGGTCAGCAATGATACCAGCCACAGCACTGGCAGCAGTGATACAAGCCTGAGTGCCACGATTACCAGCCTGCAACGCTGCCAACACGTGAGACACCTGAAGCAGAGATCACGAAGAAAAACAAAATATATTAATAATAAAGAAAGTTTTGGGTTAGAAACATTTCTGATTAGCTTAACAAGATCCGTCTTCAATCAGTTGCTAACGAGTGAAGAAGAACTGGTGGAGATCAGTCCTCACTTTCTCTGAGACTTTACGGGCAGCGTCGATCAGTTCTTTCTTGGTGATGGAATCATTAGGGCTGCACTGCAGGGCTCCAGCCTTGGTGACCAAACCGGTGCAGCCATAACCCAGCTCTGTTACCTGCTTCTTAATGTGGGAGCCGATCTGCAGGGGCGGCAAGAAAAACAACGTCATCATATGCACAAGAAGTTACAAAAAAACTGAGATTCTATTAAATTACATTTCTGAACAAGCTGCTTAGACTCCATGTGCACTATATATGGTGACTGACCAATCAGTTATGTGTTAAGGACTGAACAGTGATTACTTGGCAGAGGTGGGATTTGAAGCCTAAGACCTTCTGGTCCATAGCCCATAGTCCAATACCTTAACCACTAGGCTACACAAATAACCACAGTTACTAAAAAGCAGCATGAAACATATTTAAGCTCTGAAATTTGTCCAATTAAATCTAAGGCACTTGTAAATCAAAGCAGTATTAAATGTCAGTAGGCTAAATGTTGATACCTCATCATTCTCAGCAGTGATGGCAGCACATTTGGCCTCTGAAGCCAGGTCACCAAACTCTGTTGTCAGCTGATTGGCCAAACCTCCCAGCTCATCAGGGTTGGTGTTTGATTTGGTAACCTGTTGAAACGGCAAAGTGACGTCAGAGAGTCACACAAACAAAACCGTGTCCAAAACATTTTTAAAACCAGAGATGCACAGGAGTCATTTAGGAGTCCGAGTCTTTAGTCTCTAGCTCCTGAGTCGGAGTCCAAATATTTGGCACTGAGGACTAAGGTGAATCTCAAGCCTTCGCAAACAAGTCCGAGTCAAGACTGTGTTGTAGGAGTCCGAGTCAAGTCTTGAATGCAAAGCTGAGGTGAGTTAAGACCCCCCCCGGTCTGAGTCTGTGGACAGTCTCAGTACAAATATGGACCCAACCCCCCAAAAAAAAGCTAACGTTTTAATAAGCGTTATAGGAATCTGTAAGCTACTAATAAATTCACCTATATTAACCAGGGGTGTAACAACGCACTAGGCTATTGATACGCGATCATCAATTTTACATTAAAATAACTTGTTTCTGAGGTTTAAATAATCCAAACCAATGCACATTTTACTGCATATGTTCTTAAATTAAAATAAATAACTAGAAACAGACGTATAAAATTGCAAATATGTCGCTCTATTGTAGTTTCACTGTATCTTAAATAACTGAGTGAAAACAACCTTTTTTGTTTAGGAATAACAATTTAAAATATTGTACTTTTCTTCTACAAAAATAAACAAAGGAATTATGAGTGGTATAAGAGAGTAACTGGACTTGCTTGAAAGATTCTTGAAGACGTTTCACTTCTCATCTGAAAGGCTTCTTTAGTTCATCTTCAAGAATCTTTCAAGCAAGTCCAGTTACTCTGTTTTACCACCCACAGTTTATAACCTGGATGACTGAGAATCTTCACAGACAAGAAACAAAGGAATTAGGAGAAATGTGGAGTCTCACTGAAAATGGAATGTCTCTGAGTATGACTGTGCCCTCTGGTGTTCAAAAAACGCAATTACATTAGACAGTGTAATAAACAAGAACCTATAGTCCAACTGGACAACACGCATCCAACAATGATTAAACATCATTAAAATCATAACAGTAACTGTGCTAGTTACTCTACATGTTAGCCAAGTCTGAGTTTAACTCAGTCTGTCAAAGAGGACTCGAGTCCCCAATTTAAATCACACAGAGGTAATATCTGTTACACGTTACCAAACAGGCTCACGTCTCCTCAGTAAGAATGAAAGATCCAGGACGTACCATCTCCTGCACGGTGACTGCGATGGCCTTGGCTGTCTTCACCATGGTGGTCTGGTAGTCCACGAAGGTTCCTTCAGGTTCCACAGCAGGGTCCTCCATCTTGTTAATGGCCTGGGAGATGGAATCCACCATTCCACCCACGGCTCCTGCTGCACTGGCTGCTTCAGCCATTGTGCCACCAAGATCGTCCACTGCCTCCTTCATCATCTGCACAGACTCCTCCAGGGCTTCCTGAGTGTGTGCCGCCTGATCCAGAGTAAAAAAAAAAAAGAAAAACGCATATAAATAAATAAAATGACTGCTGAGTTTTTAAGGGAGTTGTTTCGCATTAGGAGGAGCTAAACAATAATCGTTCCTATTTTTAATGAGCCCTGAATGTACAGTACAACACTAATTCTTAGCTTTGAATCTTTTATAAAAACTATAAACACTTACTGATAATGAAAGCTGAAGGAATGTTAAGTTTTTTGCTCTTTAAATATTCTCTTTTCTGTCAGCAGGTGTCACAAGGGTTCACTCATACTAGTTTTCCATCAGTTAAATTTTTATTTCCTATTAAAATTCCTAAGAACTCAGCTGTTAATAAAAACAGATGGCGATTGAACAGATGTGTAAATGTACAAGAATTCCGCAACTAATGCTGTTAAGTGAGATTAAGAGAGGGGTTCTTTCAACATAAACATGCCAAAGTGCTTGATAAACACCTTAGGGTTGCCGCCAGCTTCTTTGGCTGTGTACAACATCTGTAAAGCAGACTCTGCCAGGGTCTTGGTCTGGTCCAGCACGTTCATCTGCTGCTGACTGTTGAGGATTTTCGAGGCGGTGCCAATGGCTGCCATAATGAGAGGCTCAAAGTAGCTTGCCATCTGGGACACCTGTGAATCACAATGGAAAACAGCTGGTCGTCAAATATTTGTGCTAAGAAAGGAGAATGCAAAAGCAGAGACTATCAGATAAACGAAGACAGGGACGCATACAGGAGACGCATTACTAATACATATTAGAGGATGAAGGTGCAGTCATACCTTGTGTCCTAGTTGTGAGGCATCAGATCGGGCTGCGATAGCGACTGGATCAATCAGGTTGCTGATCTCCTGCACTGAGGCTGCCATCTGCTCATGAAGAGCCTAAGACAGAGCAGCTAAACTTATGCATAGCACTCAGGAAAGTTGTGCATTTCAGGTGAAGTGCAGCTGACTTTTTAGACATGTATAGCAACTTTACTTCAAAAAGAGCCTAGTGACAAAACTTGCAGCTTTAAAGCAAATGTTAAGAACTGTCGTGCACGCCATACAGCTCTCTGAACTTAAGTAAGTCAGGTATAGCAATAAGCAACCTTAATGCTGAGGTCAATTACAATCCTTGAGGACCAAACTAAATTACAGTTAACAGCAACAGACACCAATTTGAGAAACGTGTACTAGCGTGGGCGAGTGTGTTGGCTGCAGGGCTGACACATACCTCATGGGAGATGTCATCTCTGGGTGCGAGTTGTTGGCTGATGGCAGCGAGAGAGGCCTGGTCCACCTCACGGATGCAGTTATTGAGAACCTCAATAGCTTCGTCACACTCCCTCTGGCCTGGAGCTTTATCTCTGTCAACATTCCACAATAAGTCAAAGATCTGTCCCAAACTGCAGCTCCACAAAATTAGAGAAGAAAGAACTGGGAGCCTGCTCTACCAGTTTGGGAGCTGATATGGTCAAACAGCATGAAAATTGTTTCATAAAATTGATCAGCCAGGACATTTAAATGTTTCACATTTGCTTTTTTTCAGTTGTGCACTGGAGTTAAATGTAGTCAAGATATGGAAAAATTCCTTATGAATAACACCATGAAGAGACTGTAGGAAGTCAGGAAGTAATTCAATAAGGTACAAACTATCAAGACTTTGGAGTTGGAATAAACTAGTTTAACCCTTAGAACATTGAGCATTTAGGTGGCATTTTTCTATTACTGTGCTAAAACGTATATAAAGCAGCAATAATAGTGTCCAATATAGAGTGTTTTATATCATTTTTTCAGCACAAGCAGGGGAATTTGAATACATTGTTGTTTTGGCATTTTGACCAACCATATAAATACACATGAGCAAAAAATTAGGCAAAAAACTCAAATTCGGAATAAGAAAATTATATTTAAATATCCTTCATAAACACAAAAACAGAGATCAAACATTTTGCAAAGCTTAAAATGATTGAAGCAAGTGTGCTGAGAATATAAATTTGAATAAATATGTAAAAAATGATGTTATACATTTAAAAACATCAATAACTTATTAAAAAAATCCAGGTGAAGTCCTTCAAAAAAATCAATCCACAACATGCTACTAAAAAGTGTAGACAAAAATACTATTCCACAAAATGTAACTAATTTAAATAAATTAAAAATAAAATAAATAAATACATAAATAAATAATAATTGAATAAACTATATACACAAACTTTATAAATAATCATTTATATAATATAACATTTATATCATAATTTAAATAATTTATAAATAATTGTGAAGTTCTGTGTGTAGCCATTGCTGGAGTCCACCAGCACAAAGAGCTTTATGCCCCATTTTATAGGCTTGATTTTCAAGTATTGTGTAAAACCTGTTTTGGCCTTGGTGGTAATCCTTCTCTCATCATGGAATGATGACATTGCATGCCGCTTGGACATGATCAAACAGCGGCTGTATTCATTCTCCGAGGATACCGCCTACTTCTACTCCCACAAATCAGAATTCTCGGATCACAGTCGGAAATGCCTCCATGAAGAAATACTTCCGAGTTCTCACTTCATATAGCTTGTTTTTAGCGTAGGTTAGCAAATAAAGTTTAGGGCCATTTTGAACAAAATAAAGGATAAGCAGGCTTTTTGTACATTCTACGGAAATATTGCTATTTCCGGTTTAATAAAATAAATGCATAAGATTAAAATACTGATAACTTTGACTAACAGCACATAAGAAGTTAGGAAAACCCATTTGGTAAAGCCTGGATGTGTCGTACATAAACACACAGCCCCAGGATGTAAATATATGGTGTTGTGTATTAAACTCAGGGCCATGCCACAGGGTCCTAAGAGTTAAGTTTAGTTGTCCTTTAAGCCCAGGCAGGATTTGGTACTCACCTCATATTGGTGATAAGCTTCTTGATAGAGTCGGACACAGTCCTGGAATGACCAGCCAGCACTGACCACTTGGGCGGATCTTTGGGGTTGACTGCCAGTGATCGGGCAGTCTGGATCAGACCTGTGGAGCTCTCCAGCATGGTTTTAGCTGCCACCACAATAGGCTCCATGGCAGCCAGACCCTGAATACGGACAAAGAGAAAGTCAGAGGAGAAGAGAAACAGGGAGGGACAGAGGGGGCAGAGAATGGCAGAAGGAGAAAGAAAGGGGTATGAGACAGAAACAATTCTTAAAGTTAATTTATGAATTTTACCACCAAAACTCAACTGAGTGCTAGAGTTAAGCCATTTTTAGAAAATCCACCAAACGCTACATTATTCAAGGTGTATGGAGATGGGCTGTACCTCTGGGCTGATCTGGGCGGGCACGCTGGCAAATTCTGGGTTAGAAGCGAAGGCAGTGAGATTATCCACAGCCTCAATCAATGGGCCTGTGGCAGCTTTGCACTTCTGTCTGTTCTCGTGGTTAAAGGCTCCATCCAGAGCCTGAACACACAAAGACAAAACACCCACTTAAATATTGACCCAGTTATGTGTGTTCCATTTTCTGTATGCAAACTTTTACGCAAATGTACTACACCCTTAGTCAAGCATGCTTTCAACATCACAATCTCTATAAGGAACAAAAATAGAAATGACATGTCTGAGAATTGTAATGTGTCGTTGCCGTTTGTTCATTGAATTTAATGGAACTTGGCACATGCACAAGACTGAAGGTACAATCTCAAAACCCAGACACTATAAGGATGAAGGACCAGAGTTTGATGGTTTATTTAGTATTTTGTTGAAAACTGCACTTACTTTGATAGACTTGACGAGGTTGGCTGTGCTGTTTGCCACTTCTTTGGCACTCTGGACAAACTGTCGCTTAGCAACAGGGTTGGATGTTTTTGAGGAGGCAAGGCGGCAGGCGTTGCATAGGGCGGACGTGTGTTTGGCAACGATTGTGGCAGCAGAGAGGACCTTGGGAAATATAAATGTGCCAAATCATGCTTGAAGGTAAATAAGGGCTACTTCTCTTCAATTGCAATTAAAAAAATAATCCAAGAAAAGAATCTAAAACTTCTGCAAATGCATGTCTATATGGCCATTAGAGAGCTGGACGTTTGATGTTACATGATGCCGGTTGTGATTATCATTAGCTATTACCGTTGTAGTTGTGGGTTTATAATCACGTTAAAAAAAACAACTGTCTTTCCTACAGTAAGATTTATTTACAAGCCTAAAACTCCTTAATTTCAAAACAACTAACTTCTCCCAGCAAACAGACACCGATTGGATGAAGGTTAAACTGCCCATACCTGTACAGTACACTTAAACAGTTCCTAATATTCATAACACATACAAGAAAACAATGCAGCAGTAACACCTTCCTGAAAGAGCTTTTAAAAAAGTGCCTATTTAGGAAGATAAGAACACAGTCTAGCACATTCCCTAGAGCTACGCATCAGAAGAGGAAAGATATTACACCGAGGACTGAAGACATTAAGTGAATAAAACGGCAAGACACAGACAGGCTAATGTTCCTCAAATGAGATTTGCTTGTTACAGACTATCAGCGAGTAATAATTGGCTGCACCAGTAACTCACAAAACTGCAATCACACTAACATTGATTTATCTTCAGTGAGAGGGGAGCTGGTACCTGGGACTGGGTGCAGGCTGGATCCACCAGGTTCTGACAGGCCATCTGAATGGACTGTTTGGCTTTGGCAAACTGAGCTGGATCAACCAGACCGTTCTGTCCAGCACGGCTGTTTGGGTCAGAAACAGCCACCAGATAGGCCCCCTGCAGGAAACACAAGAGAGTCCAGTTAAATCAGTCACAAAGGGTAAACAGAGGTCACTCATAAGGAACTGGACATGAGGTTCATACAGATTATTTAAATCTCATAGACCTAATCTGACTCAGGCCCTCAAATTATTTTTTGTTCATTTAATGTCCCATTAGCATCCATATCTATTAATGACAGGAGCAAGATAACGATGATACTAGTCAAACACACTTTATCTGACCTAAAGCATGTCTTCAGAACGAGGGAGGAAACCAAAGTACCCGTACTCCATACAGACTGAGTCTGAGGTCAGGATCAAAGTAAGAATCTGAACTGCTGCTTGAACCATGGTGCCACCCTATGCTACCTTAATGAGCACAATGGAGGTTCTTGTTATCCTCAAGAAGCCAAATAATAATAGCCAACATGATTTATACACAATATTTGAAGGTTTAAGTTGTTGGACTATGGATCAGAAGGTTAAGGGTTCAAATCCCAACTCTGAAGAGCTGCCACTGTTGGGTCCCTGAGCAAGACCCTTAACCTACAATTACTGGAATTGTAACAATGTATCAATTGTAAGTCGATCTGGATAAGGACGTCTGTTAAATACTATAAATGTAAATGTAATAACACTGTAATAACACTGATTTGTTAGAAATCAAAATCAAATTTCCTCATAGGAAGTGATGTAAAAAGATTAATTTGTTTCCGATCCCCAAATTATGTTTATTTACACCTTTGTCTGTATATAATTTATGGTTAAAGCATGAATTAAACAAAGGAATGAAGTACAACACAAAATCAATAGAGACATGAAATAAGTGAAATGTTATAGCCATTGAGGCAAACAGGGTGAAGTCGCACCCATACACTGATACTAGCTATCTATCTTA
>JAVSBU010000041.1:1568325-1580582 GCA_033118015.1 Loricariichthys derbyi
TAGGAGTTATATGAAATAAAATTTAGCACAGCTCAATTACAACCTAATGCCTCAAATTTCTTTCATTCTTTTAACTGCAACCATGACTAATCCCTTTCATTTGGGCTGGGCAGTACGACAGTATATACCCCCTAGAGTGGGTGGGGGCATTTTAGAGGTAAAGCACTCCCTATAAATAACTACAGATGAGAAACTTGTGATTAACAGGGGAGTGTCAGGGTCTTATAACATCCGACACTAAACAGAAAAAAAACAGGCTAATGTTTATCTACAACCCTGCATTAGTTTATCTAATGTTTACTGGGTGGAGTTCAAGTCACCTCCTGAAGTGGTTTGAGCAATCAGATTCAAATGCATCTTAGGGTGCATTTACACATGCGTTCATTATATCTGGATAGACATAAGAGGCGAGTAACACCCGAGAACAAATGAGGAATAAACAGCTGGAGGCAACGGCAATCGTTACGTGATCTTAATCAACACAAATAAAGCAGTAATATGGAAGCTGAAGGACGTGTGCCACATTCATTATTGAAAGCATATTACGTGATAAATATCAATCCAAAGATTCACCTTATGCTCAGAAAGGTTTGTCTGAATGCTTTGCTAAAGCGTCTCTGTATGACAAGAAATTGAGTAGATGGAAGGACGTAACTGCTATTGCAGATTATATTTGTAAGTACAGATTTACAGTACAGTTAAAAATCAGAAACCTTTATATGATACAAGCTGGGGCAAAATTACATTTTTTTTTTTGTTGCTATTTTGACTTTTAAGATGAGAAATCCCACAATAAGCATCAGAACAGCCAACGTGGTCATTTTGATTATTTAAAATATAATAAAGAACAAAAAACATATCTAATGTTCTTATAGATTTTTAAATAAAGACTAAGACACCAAGTTTTATAAGTTTTGTTCATTATTCATTGACTAATAAAATCTGCTTTATAACATTTCCTTGACTCCGCTTCCTTTTCTTCTCAATCTGCTGCTGCAGTCTGGGATAATGAAGTGATCCAAGTCTGGTTTGAGAATTTTAGAATGCAGATGTCTTGTTCTGTCTCGTTATTTGGTACATCAGAAACTAAGTTTTTATGGGACATTTTCCTTGGTAAGTAGCCGAGTTGTCATGATAACGACCGACACACTGGAATGACAGTAAAAAACCAGCTGGCTTGGGAAGACGAGACACTGTTCATAATTTCTACGATCAAAATGGCAAATGCTTGGAACATTTTTATACTTTGTAATATTAATTTCATAACAATGTCAGACTAAAATATGCTATAATATAATAAAATTCACAGACAAATAAAGGTGGTTATTATGTCAGAGCTTTCATTACGGTCAAAACGATGGCTTCAGTTGTGCCAGTGTTAAGTTTGAATTTTTTGCTATTTTATATTTTAACTGTTATATGGCAGGTGAACAAACAGTCCTAAATAATGTTTTAAAACTGTGAATAAACACATTTCAATTAGTAAACTTAATTCACTAATTTAACCTACATAGTTATTAAAAAAAATCCTCCAAAATGACTACACTGATAGATATCTCTATCATGACATAAAATAACATGCACAGTTTTGCCCATGACCTCCATTCATTTTTTGAGGCTACAAAACCTTGCGTAAATAAATAACAACCAAATGACACTGATGGTGTTAAACTGCCAAACATTAACCCAATACTGTTCCAATTACACACTGACCTAATCATCTGTTCTCATCTGCTGCCTATTAAAGGTTATCAAAACACTATCCTGAGGCCATATAACCAACAACAAACCATTACTTCCTCTTCTGGGAACTAGAAATGCTAACTTCACTGTTCAAACATGCACCTCCTGAGAATTCAGCTATTCAAAATCCATCCAATGCTAGATACAGTCTGCTCATAACAGAAGGGGTGTTCTTAAACGTGGGCTCACCACATTCTGAACTTCTCAAGTCTTTCTACAAGGCAGCAAAGTCAAAACTGTGTCAATATCATGTTTGTCTAGCTACAGCGTCAACTCTGCCACCTTCTAACTAGCAAATGCTACACCTTCAATCAACCAGCTCCTAACCTCATGAATGCATTATAGAAACATACAGCAGAACATGGTATTCAGGGACGTTCATCTCAGTTAGAGATCCAAAAAACAGGGATACTCCAACACAGTGTCTCTCATTAGCTGATATATGGTTAACTAAAAATCTGACCATGTTTACACTAGTCATACATGCTGAGCATAAGCAACATAAAACTGCTTGTGTAAATGTACAAAATATGCGATTAATTCTGTCATGTTGCTTGACCATAAATCGTTTGTTCTATGTGGTGCGTTCACTGCACTGTACCACCTCTTCTCAATCTATAAACCCCTTCACACACCTTGAGGGTATTTATAGATCGATCATCCTCATACAACAACATCTGCATGAGCCTGACGTTTCTACGGCCATAAACACATAAGGTGACTAATTTTCTGTCCAAAGAATATATTAACTCTCAAAGTTGGCACTTGTGTCTTATCATAAGGATTCTCCCTCCTGCCTCTGAAACAACCGGTGGCTATTAGACAGGTTGTTATGTAAACTAACGTATTACATTTATTACAAATATGCACGTGCTATTTGAGGAAAAGCCGTGGGTTTCTTCTCACCTCCAGTTTGTTGACCAGTCTCTTTTTGATGGCATTCTGTGCTGCTGCGTTGGTAGCCATACGTAGTCCTTCGGCAGCCTCGCGCAACTTCTGCTGCTGCTCCTCGCTATCAGGGTTAGCGGCAGCACCCTGAGTAAAAGCACAGGCATTAAACACATTCATACACAGACCAGCACCATGCACGGATTCATGAGAAACAAACTCACATTTGAAAGTCAGTTAGCAATCATTTAATTCTACCTGAAAGCTGGCACTAACTGCCATCCTACCCTCCGGATGTCTTACAATCTCTAACATGCATCAACATGTATGTTTTTTTCTATTAATTGTGCTTTTGTCTTACTTTCGATGAACTGGTTGCATGAGAGAAAGATTTCTGCTTTGCACCCATTAACTCACGATTATTTTATGCAAATGGCTCCTTTATCTAATGTCACACACCTTGGCAGCCTCCACCATCTTGGCAGTGGCATCAGCTAGAAGCTTCGCGGCCGAGAGCAGTTTGCGCGAGTTCTCCAGGTCCGTCTCGCCCTCTGCATCGGCCTTGATGGCATTTACCAAGTCTGAAGTGGCCTGGGCCAGGATCCGAGCCTGTCGCACCATCTCACCTTCACACAAGTCACAAGAGAGAGAAACAGAGAGAGCAAGACAGAAAGAGCGACAAAGGGTGAGAGTCACAGAGAGAGAGAGATAGAGAGAGAGAGAGAGAACAGGAAGTGTTATTAACAATGCAATTGATGCTGGGGTGGGTGGTGGTGGAGGGGCTGGGGGGGGGGGGGGGGGGTGTTTGAAGGGTACATATTTGCCTGCACCCCACGGACAGGTTCCATCCAATCGCCTAAACTAAAACTATTATTTCTAACATTAACTGATATTTTAAGTAACTCCTTCAGCTCTAGAATCATAAAAAATAATCATTCTAAATTCTGGGAACACTAACAGCTGGCTCAACTTTCACTGTAACCTCTGGATCCTTAACGACAAGAAGACAGGCCTGCATTCATGTCAAGCTTTATTATACATATATTAGTACAGCCTAAGTATAATAATAAATAAGAGTATATAAGAACTAAGAGCCTACATACTCTGCTACATAAAGCTCAGAACAACCATCATCTCTTAGTCTTGTGACAGCCTTGGGTTTTTAATCCCACTGTCCATACCTGCGTCTCCCATGGAGCTGAAGATGTTCTCCGTCACATCCAGGATGCGATCCGTGGCCTCGCCGTGGCGTCCGATCGGCTGACCGCCGCTGGCGTATTGCTTGATGTGCTGCAGCAATTCATTAAGGGCCTGGGTGACTCCGGTGGCGGCCGCGCCCACTTGCTTCAGCAGCTGTTCATCATTGGTGGCACCTTGCGATGCCTCCACACAGCCTTCCACTGATTTAGCCACCAGTTTTCCTGCCTCGATCAACTGCTCCTGACACACCGGAGAGCTGATAGTAGGAGCCACAACCTGAACACACACACACACACACACACAGACACACACACACACACAGACACACAGACACATCAGATGGCATGCTCAGTGATTCAGTCAAAGAGAATTTAGCTTGAGTGACCAAAGAGAAGTTTTTCACTTCAGTCTACCCTGTTTGTACTTTCTCACCCGGGTACAGGCCACCAGCTGTGAGGTGGACAAGGCGCATTGTGTAGCAGCAGCAATAACCCGGTTCTGCTGGGCAGAGTCTTCTGATTTCTGGGCCACATTCTTTGCCTTCAGCACCAAAGTCGCTGCTGCTGTGGCCACGGCCTTAGCCAGCTTCAACAGCATGTCCTGAGGAGCATAAGCATTATTTTAGCATTTTCAGTACAAGTACTAGTGATTAGGATCTGCCCAGACGAGCATAAAAGAGCTTTTCTGATTGGGTAGAGTTAGTAATTAAACCCACTTTCAATACTGATCTTTCACATACACTCACCGGCCACTTTATTAGGTACACCTTGCTAGTACCGGATTGAACCATGTTGATTCTTTTTTATTTTGATCAATACTGACATGATAGCATCATGCAGATGCTGCAGATTTGTCAGCTGCACATTTCTGATGCTAATATACCATTCTATCTCATACCAAAGGTGATGAGTTGGATTGAGACCTCGTGACCTCATTATCATGTTCAAGAAGCCTGTTTATGATGGTAGAGGGCTATAATATTTTGTGTATAAGATGGTATACCTTAATCATAAATACATGGACATGGTCAGCACAAATAGTCAGGTATCCATCACAGTTTTAAACCACCAGCCTAAACTGTTCCAGGATGGATGCTGTTTCACGCCAAATTCAGAGCTTTTCATCTGAATGTCACAGCAGAAACAGAGACTCGCCAGACCAGGCAACATGTATCCTATCATCGCTCCTGGAGTTTTGGTGAGCCTATACAAGCTGGAATCTCTGTTCCCTGCCCTTAGCTAACAGGAGTGGCATCCGGTATGTTCTACTGCTGCTGTAGCCCATCTGCTTCAAGATTTCACATGTACAGTACGTTCAGAAAACACCTTTCTTGTGTAATGTTTTCAACTCACCTGGAACTGCTGGTCAGCGTCACTCTCTCCTATCTGCTGCAGCAGCTCTCCGCTGGCCTGGCCCACATTACCTGCTGCCTGGAGCAGGTTCTGACGAGGCTGGGGGGAGGGGGAGGGGCACACAATCACATACAAATTACAGAACTTCTGGAAGCAGAGAGAAAACTGCAGTGCTGTGAGTATTATAAGTGCATTTAAAGCCTAAGGAGTTAGCGTGGTACCTCGGCGCTGGCGGGCTGAGCGGTCTTCAGCATGTCTGACACGGCACAGGCCAGGTTGCGGGCAGCACCCAGGAGCTGCTGGCCATTTCCTCCTTCATCCTCCATCAGAGCAGCCAAGAGCTTCACGCCCTTAGACATCTCCGTAAGGTTGGAGGAGATGGTGGTGACGGCACAGCCCACAGCAGTGTAGTCCGTCTCTGCTGGATCCCCTGTGGTACACAACATGGTCTAAGTAAGCCTGGGTGACACGGTCAAAAAATCCAATGGATAAATCTGACGGAAATCATTCTAAAGTTTCTAAAGTTTCAATTTTGATTATAATTTAATTCTTGTAATGAAACAATGCTTTTTCAATACTGTTATTGAAGATAAATATCACTATATTAATAAATTAAATTTTTTTTAAACAATACACAGTTCATGTTGCCATGGCAACAGTTTACAACGTTTTTGGACTGCAAACCAGAAGACAGATTTAATCAAGAATCAAAAGTATCAGAACACATAACCGCTGTTTAATGTCCATCCAATCAACATCAGTTTTTTTTTTTTAATGTTTGAGGACTTAAAACGTATAAGTTACAACTTATAACCTATTTTTAAACTCCAGATAGTGCAACCGTAAAAACATTTGAAATGGCAAAGACATGGTGTTGACTGACATATGATGTTACAGTATGGTACTGAACCCTAATTAACAATAATTTACTTAGTAACCCTAATTTACTTAATATTTATGACAGACTCCTATGTTTATTGCTTATTTATGTACAATATGGCATTTTTCATGATTATTTTGTATTTCCATTAACAAAAAAGGTTCGGCATGTGCATAATAGTTTAGACTTCAGATGTGGGGGCAGAAGGAATATTTTCAGCTTTATCTCTATTGCATTTACTTATCATTTACATAGACTTTTATTATGAAAATAGCCTTTATATGTATGTACATTACCCTTTGTATGCATTATTTGTAGCTAAGTGTCATAAAATGAATAAATATTACCAATGCACACAAAAATCCTTTATTTATAACATGATCAGTATGAGGTACTGTACTGTACTATGCAGTGTTTCAAGTTTTATTAATGATACAGATAATTACTGCATGACACTGTACTAAATGTTATCTGTACAAATTATTATCCGACGTAAAGCCCCATGTGCAAAGTATCTAAACTATAGTACTTAGAAACTGGCGGTATCTTGCCCAACAGTAGAGTAGCTTAAAAATGACCGCTTGTCGATGGATCATATTAATCATATTAACAATAGAACAACAGAAATAATGAGTAGGGCCCAAAAACATCAGAGGGTATTCAGGCAACATTGGATATTATGCTGAGGAAGCCAGTTCTTTAAGACTACTTTTTAGAAAACAGCCACATTATCATATGGTTAGAAAATATATACAACCCTAATATGTTTAGCTGCATCCTGTTTATTAGCATAATTAGCTGCTTGACTTGTCTAAAGGACTCGCCTGCTGTGAGATTGACCATAGATGCTGTTCCCGCAGTAATTGCATCCACCTGAGAATGGATCTCATGCTTGGACTCATCCATCTTATTTTTCCTCCAGGCTTGAGAAGCCTGACAATTAGACAGAGAGAAGGCCATGAAATAAAATATGACCACCAGATACAATTACTGTATGTGGAAACATGCAAAAGTGAAAGTTTTACCGCGTCAGTGCCTAATGGTTGCAGGGTGTCAAAATCGTCCAGAGAAGCCTGGGCTGCTTGCACTGCCTGCATGCTGGAGTTAATTGTGCCTGTCAAGGCCTGTTGGGCTGAGGTCTGCAACGGAAAGGTGAAGAATTTAAAGTTCTGAGCTCCTCGCCATCTGCAAAAACTGCAGTCAAAAGTGTGATTGTTCAAACAATGGCAAACACCCCTGATTCAGATAGATTGATCTCAGTCATTCTGGTTAGAAGAATTATTCTTTTCATTATTCTTTTCCACGGTGCTGCTCAGAGTTGCACAAGCAGTGTGAACTCACCAAAGGTGGCATGTGGCCTGTGTGCATCTGGCCACTGGTGATCTGCTGCTTTGCCTGGGGCATGGCGCCCATTCGGAAGCTCTCTGGACCTCCAGCACCAGAGCGCATGATGGCTGGCAGAGCTACCGAGCCTGTCTCCACCTTCCCCACTTTATTAAACTGCTGCTGCAGCACTGTAGATCTGTAAGCAACACAAACACAAAAATAATCATCAACTTGTGCAATCATGTTTCTGTGACCAGTGTGTCATGTTATACATTTTTACTGCATTGAAGACAAGATCATGAAGACATATTTACACTTGTTTGGATTACAAACATTTGTGCAGTGGATAATAAATTACAGAACAGAAAAAAAACAAGACATAAGTGTTTTAAATCTAAATGTGCTTTATGTGATAGAAAATCCATTTTTTTCCTCAGATGGTGTATTTTCATACAAGTCTTTTGTATTTACTTTACAATAGAACGTTGGTCTTGTGAGTAACGTGTTTTATCATTCGAAGCGAGCTGCACGTTTCACAAAGTAAAGGGCGTACATTTTAACATTAAAAAAAAAAAACATCCATCTATAGCACTGTTTAGATTGGATTAGTGCGTTAGGCTGACATTCCTTCAGCTCTTCAATCATGGCAAGTGGAAATAACCCCTGTGTAAAAACTCTCCATTATGTCACGGTCTGCTTACTTTTTAGGGGAAACAGAGTCCTCCAGCATGGTCGACTCCTCATCTCCTTCTAGGCCAAAGTGGTCTTTGCTCTTTTTCTGTGGACAGAGGGTTCACATTGTTAACTCAGGCCATACAACATGTCACTTGAAGCTGAAAGAAGCACTCTGTTGTCAAATGTTTCACTTCTCTATGGTCAAGCATCAATGTTTGTTGTGGAATTTCACCATCTCCTGTAAACCACAGGCAGTTTCTTCACAAAACTCCTAACAAACTCAATGCAAATAAGAAAACTTGAAAATGCCAACATGACACCAACAGACAGGCACCAGAAAAGCTGCACATTTATGGAAATATTATATTATTATTATTATTATATTAACAGCATCCCAGTACAGTACATTAAGCTTCGTTAACAAATGGTATCTATAATGATAAAACTACCTTTTTGAGGATGATGTCAATGTAGCCGGCGATCAGCTGTGCAATCTGTTCTCCTTCAGTGGTCTGGACTGAGTAATAACCATCCTGATAATCGCCAAAGTCCTATAGAGGAAACCGTTTATTAAGATACAAACAGACAATATGTACAAAATATAAAAAAACCACCACAGACTTCGGAACAAAATGGATTCTGCATGTAGAAGTTAGTACTAAGTATGACCTCCCTACCAAAAAGACCCTTCCTAATACAGCTTCTTCAGACTGTAGAAGAGTCAACTTTGCATCTCGCTGAAGCAGCCACATGCTGCAACTACTAACGTTTAAGGGGAGATCACACTAAATACTTGCCAATGTAGCCTTTTTTTCTGGTTTTACTCAGTATATTAATACTACATACAAATTTCCTGCATTTTCTGGTTGTATTCTAATAAAGAAATTTATGTGGTCAGTTTTCCTGACAAAACCTGGATAAAAAAAAAACACTCAGATAAACCTTATTTTTTAAAATAATTTGACTACTTGTCATTTTTACCCTGAATTTGGAACATTTCATTTCATTTTCCTTTATTTAACCAGATAAAAATCACTGAGATTTAAAACCTCTTTTCCAAGAGTGACCTGGCCCAGACAGCAGCACAACAAAATAAACAAAAAATTACAACAAACATACAGACTAACAAACACACTATGCAACATAACATAACATAACCTTGGATTTATGAAAAGGTGCTATTATCTTAACATATTATTATTATTATTACTGATTTAAAACCACTACAACAAATGTTGTATGTGAACATTTCCATATGTTATTTAGCAGACGTCCTTATAAAGAGAGACTTACATTGTTTGATACATTGTTACATTGATACAATCCAAGTAATTGTAGGCTAAGGGTTTTGCTCAAGGACCCAACAGTGGCAGCTTGGCAGAGGTGGGAATTTGAACCCTGAACATTCTGATCCATAGTCCAACACCTTAACTACTAGGCTACCACAGTCCCAGAGACAGAGCTTAAACCATATAGAATATTCTTTTCAGTAATTATAGCACGCCTGTCAAATGAAACTTTAATAATGCGTAAATATTTTAACACCATCAATTAACGCTGTTTATCACAGTTTAGCAGCTGGACTCTGAAGGATATGAAGTTACAAATCCAAAATAAGTACGAGGCCTTAAAATGCACCTGTAATCACTATTCTTTCCAGTGTATATACTATATAGAGCACTATGAAATGTAAACAAATTCAGACACTCCTTTACACGCTTTGTTTATAACCGTGCGACAAAAAACTCAAACACATTAACACACATGGATTTGTAGAGAAGTATCAGAAATCAGAAACACTTTTTTGTGGACGCACACGAGGAATTTGACTCCGGTTCACTTAGCTCTCAAGTACAAAACAGATACACTTTTTTTTATAATACCCCCCCCCCAAAAAAAAAAAAAACCAAGCAAACAACAACAACAAATAGGTGTATAGTGCAAAAATGGATATTTAACGATAAAAACGGATCCTTCATTGCTGCAGAATAATGAATAATTTCAGAAATTATAGGAATAAATATTTTACTATCTGATAGTCCTATAAAAAGTAATAAAAAACTGGCAATGTTTACTCAAATCAAAAAACAAACCCTATAACATTTCTGACTTCACAACAATAAACATCCGTAACCCAGAGATCTGACAGCTGTCAACAGATTCTCCACATACTACGTTTTGGATTAAGAAAGATTATGAGTTAGACACAGTGTTAAGAGTCCATTTCATTCCTCTTTTCATATCTTAAAGCCAGTTTGCAGCTCTCTGGTGATTTGCCAGGAAATACTTTCCTGAATATTTCCCCAGATGGTTGAAAATAAAAATAAATACTGACATGCAGATATAAACTCTTGTTTTTTGTTTTCATGACGTGAAAAGCATCTAAAAATCCTTAACAGGAAATCAACCCCGGAGTATTCTGAGGCGTATCCCGGATAACCTTGTTTATCATTCTAAACAGTAACAACCATTCAGAACAGACAGCAGGAAATTCTGCAATCTGACTATTAACAGGGTGAGATACATTAATGCTCCAAAATTATAGTAGGCAAAAACTAATCCTTAGTTTCTTTGGGGTTTGTTCTTTACATAAGAAAAAAAACTACCTTCTATTATTTTCTACACATTATATAAGTATCAGGCCTGTAAAGGTGAATGAATGGCAGGGAGTAAATCAGATCAATACATTTACTGATCGTTAGGGATTTATGGAGCAAGAACAATTTTTCACAGCTTAAGTCTCACCAGGGTGAAGCTTTTAGGGGAGGCAGCCCAGCGCTTGATATTGGTCAGGCTCCACTCCTGCATGACCTCTTTGGTCTTTTCATCCACTCTCATCACACTCTCCTTGGTGATGCCCAGCAGACGAGGGACCAGCTTGTTCTTACCTTTCATTTTCTCCTAGAAGGTGAAGAAAGGGCAGGTTAGGTCATGGTTCATCAACTAACGAGGCTCAATGGGGCTGCATAACAGAAGGGATTTACCTTTACTAAGAAGAAAGAGACGCCATAGGTTTTGAGAGAGCGTGCCAGTTTGACGTAGCTGACTTTGGCCTCGATTTCAGTCATATTTTGGTAGTTCTTGTGTGCCTGAATGATGGAGAGAAAGCTTACAATAGACTTTATGTCCTTCAAGAATAAATCACAATCATTGGAAGCTTTTAACTTTAGCCAAAAGCACTACTGTCCATGGATATGTCATACTGTACAGAGGTGGTGGATTAAAATGTGCACCCATTCATTAGTCTACCCATTAGAGTGCACATTCAGCCCAAGGAATTGTCACATACACATTGTTAGATTCATTCCTTCTAGTCATCTCTCTTATAGGCACCATTAAAATAAGACTCGTGGGGAAAAGCCTCTTAAGTTTCTAAATGGACTGTGTGCATTGAGGCAATAATTTAATTCCTAACTGACATAGAAGCTGCACCAAAAGCTAAATACCAGTACTGTAGAATGGAAAAAGAAATCTGTGTCAATAGAGACTTAAACCCTTTTACCTGGAAGATCTTTTTCTCTCCTTTGTTTTTGACATACTCTTTGGGCAAAAATTCTTTCAAACTGGAGAAGACAAAAAGACATGGAGTTATTGCTCAATCTCTCAATACAGACTTAAATCAGGAAATATTTACTTAATATGTAAAGTGGTACTTGTTAATTGAAAGCACTCCCAATCATTAAAATGGTAAATTTAAGTGATGCATACGAGACAGCACTCACTCGAGGAATCCTGGTTTGTGTTTGGACTCGTTGTGATCACCAAACTGAATCTGACACTGATAACCAGCAAACTCGCAGGCCTTGTCAAAGGAGACTGGGTGGGACCCATTTAGAATATCGTCTCGGGCCTGCAGACAGAAAAAGATGCTACAGTATGTAATTAAGCACACAACCCTACTGCCCATGCTCAGAACCACTACAGCCAGTGGATCATATACAGCGCAGTTCAACGTCCAACCAGTCAACGTCCGTTCAAATTATGAACTATTACAGAAAATAAAAATTAGTCTTAATTCTGGACACCTCAGCTGTAAACGGCTGGTCACCTCGACAGCCAATCAGCGCTGTGCAGTGAGAGTTAGAGATAAAGAGCAGAAGTCCATCATTCACTCAAAATATACAGTGGAGAGAACAAGTATTTGATACACTGCTGATTTTTAAGGTTTTCCCACTTGCAAAGCATGTAGAAGA
>JAVSBU010000041.1:1589261-1613259 GCA_033118015.1 Loricariichthys derbyi
GGATTATAAGGCGCACGTCCGATTTCTGGGAAAATTTTAGGCTTTTAGGTGCGCCTTATAGTCCGGAAAATACGGTACTTATGGTTAACTCTTTTATTTTTTTAATAAAAGCATACTACTTAAAGTAATTTTGAGATTCTTTTTACTCTCATTTGAATATTTGTAAAGAATGCTATTTTTTTCTTTGACTACATTATTTTTTACCAGTTTCCTGATACCACATTTTAAAAACCAGGTGTGATCTACATTCATGCCTGAAATTCAGAACTGTATTTTAGACCATAATAAACATGTGTCCTGAGAGTGGTAATGGGGAAGATTACAGATTATGGTAGGAAATAAATAAAACAAACAATAAAACCCCATTTTAGAATACGATGATGAAAGCCCATCCATGTGATTTTCTCTAATGGAGAACGTAACAGATGGTACACAGTGTTATCTCTGGTACAAAAGGTCTGCTGGGCCCAACAAACTTTGGGTAATATCTGACTCATGAAACTACACACAAATCTACTAGCTCACTGAACCCAAACGCAAACTCACATCATCAACAAAATCACAAAAGCACAAATTAACATAATGCAGGAATAGTACCAATTTCTCTCCTCTATCTAATCCTCTGATTATTAGTTCTACAACATATAACAGATAAACTGAATTACTGCAACCTGTCACTGTCACAATATTCCTAATATAACAATCTCACAGGGTCAAAACCTCAAGACCCAGATATAAAACAGCCTATGGAAGGGCCATATAATCAGCCAATCAATGCATGGTGCTCACCTTGAATATGAGAGCCAGGTGGTTTGAGTGCTTCTCTGCATTCCACGGTGGTTTGGCACAAGACATCTCTATAATGGCACATCCCACACTCCACACGTCACAGCTCCGGCCGTACTCCTGTCCTCTCAGAACCTAGAAGGACACAGCAGAGTATTACAGAGTCAGTCTCATCCATTAATACAGGCTTTAAAGGCTTACATTCCTATTAAGCTACTAACCGAGTTACTGTTGCCTTTATATTAGTTTAAACAGTCTGGCCTTTCTCCTCACACCTCTGGCATCAACATGATGTAACACGGGGCACCCCTGGTCAGTGTGACCCACCACACTAACATCCTGGTCAGGACAGTATCTCACACAAAAGGTCCAGACCCCAAATCAAGAGACAGTGAGACTCAAAAGCCTCTGGTGAAGTAGAACCATGCAGAACACACACAAAGTGCCACAAAACCACACACCTGAACTTAACACTGCTTATATCTTGAGTTCTATGGTGATGCTTTCAGACTGAATGGAGCTGAAAGTCCACTGTGTCCTCTGTGTTTTGTGGTTCCAGGAGAGTAAACCAATATGTGTAGTTCTCAGAGTTTATCCTCACCAGGACCTTCCTCAATCTGAACCCTCCTCAGGACTGGGTCTGACCAGGGGCGCGTTACATTACAGATACACTCATTTAAAGCTAAAAACTTCATCGTCCGAGTATTTTGGTCTCTTCAGTCAGTCTCCTCATTCCTCTTCCTCAAGAACTCTCAAAGATCAAACTTGTAAGAATGTGTGTGTTCTTCAGTGTGTGCTATAGCAGAAGAATAGTAGATTATGGCTGCTGTTAAGTGTGAAGAGGTTTTAGTAATGAAGTTCAGTACCAAAGAGGAGGCAGGTCCTTCTGAACGGCCTCCTAATTAAACAAGATTTCAGCCCACAATGAGGACTAAGCATTAAGGAGCAGGCCATTGTGCCTAGCTCAAAAGGATTACTATGTTCTTTCACTAGGAGTTAATAAGAACTCTCCATCCACTTTGTCCCGTTCCTCCAACGGCCACAATACATTTAAACAATAAGAAATAATAACACATCACATTTTAACACACCTCTCATCAAGTCTTAAAAGCACAACAGAGATTTGCAAAAAAACTAAAACAGCTTATGAACAAAATATATTCAACTAGTCTAAAAGCTGCAATTATCTCACACACAAACACCAAAACGTGTCCCGAATGCCGACACTTTAAAGGCATGGAAATGAATGATAAACTACTCAGAGACAAGACAAAACTCCCATGTTTTATTTACACTGCATACTTGTTTGTTTGGACTTACTTCTGGTGCCATGAAGGCGATAGTGCCAAGGAGTTGGCCCTGGAACTCTCCTGCCCCCGTGCCCTTGGAGGCCAGTCTGGCTGCTGCACCAAAGTCAGCGATCCGAAGCCTCTGGCCTGTGCTGTCAATCAGCAGGTTAGCACCTTAGAAAGGAAACGAGGAGACAAACCATTAAAAATGTCCCGTTATGGTATGTAACAGAATAAAAGGAGCCATAACTGGCAGAACATACTGGAATAGGTCACTTTTTAGATACACCTGATTAACCTCTTATTTAGACAAATATCTAAATCAGCCAATCACACGGCTGCAACTCAATGAAACCCAGCATTCAGACACACTCAAGCTGACCTTTGATGTCACGGTGAATGACCTGGTTCTCATGAAGGTAGGCCAGACCCCGGAGCAGTTGCTCTGTGTAGTTGATGACTACGGCTTCCTTAAAAGCTCCGTACTTGTTCAGCAGATGAGACACAGAGCCGCCTGGGACAAAGCAGACATTTTGAAAGCTAAAGACTAAAACATCTAAAGAGCTGCATGGTTTCATAGATGCAGTTTGGAGGCAAATGAAGGCGTTACACATTTAACATGCAACATATCCATTGTTCTGCATCTGAACTCCACCTACCAGCCATCCATTCCACAAACAGGTTGTAATTGTTCTTCTCGCAGGTTGCACCCAGCATGCGGATGATGTTGGGGTGATTGATGTGACCCATCATACGGATCTCCTCCCTCAAAGCTTCCACCACCTCCTCCTGCTCTGATGATGTGTTTCGGACATAGGTCACCTACAAGTCCACAAGAAATACAGTCAGGAAAGAGTGTTTGGAGTCTATTACCTCGGCAAATGGGGTTTGTTTTTGAAGCCTCTGGATAAGTAAATAAATCTATATTTGGGTAAATGGGAAAATACAGCTGAAGGTAATTTAGGCAGGGTGATGTTTTGATATATTAAAGCATAGTCAGCATTTTAGAATTAAATTTCAGATTTATAGTTGCTTTCATGCATTAAAGCTAAAATATTTAGTTATGGTTATTTTTCTTAAAATGTGTACATTCTCAGAATATCCAGTCCCATATTTTCTTTTCGTTGTAATAGTCTTTGTCTGCATTTCTCACTTAGACATCATTTAGTACGTCATTAGACATACTATTAATTGGAATTAGAAGAGGAAATTCTCATTCTCATTATTTTCCAAATTAGTTGAAATCCTAGGGAAAAAGAAACCTATTAATCTTAAACATACCATTGAAGATAAATAACTAAGCCTTGCTCTGAACCTCACAATAATTTTATATTAGACTCTCTTCACATACAAACCTGTTTTACAGCCATTAGGGTTCCAGTACCAACATCCTGGGCTTGGTAACAGGAGGAGAAAGCTCCCAGGCCGATCTGCTGGCCCTTGAGCCACTCCAAACCTTCACGGTAGGGCTGTTTTGCTTTGGTATGACCCGGCAACGTCTCTGGAGTCTGAGAACAAATGTTAAAGGACACAGTCTGGTTAACTTACCACACTGATTAAGAAGCAATGGTGATACATCACAAATCTTCTCAAATGAACCACTTACATCCACCTGAATGATGATGACGTCCTCTCCTTTATCCACCTGCATCTGGGGGATGATGGGCAGGGCATCTTGGGATGCAGACATCGCCATGACGACTGCTAGCGCCTCCTCTTCCTCAGCCTCCATTTTCTCCTTACATTTCTGGTTCTGGGTCACGTCTTGGCTGTAGGCATCGTCTGAACCCACCTGCTCCGGAGACAGCACAGCCACCTCCGATTGGAAAGTCACTCTGCTGTCGGCAGCAGGCATGGATGCTTCCAGAAGGTCCTCCATGCTGGAATTGAGCTCCGCTGAAGCTTCCAAGCCGCGGAACTTCTCGTCTACAGGGGTGAAGACTGCATCTTCACTGGGAACAAACACAGAGCCGCCACTGCATCTGTTGCTCTCCAGTGGCGAAGCGTCCTGGATATCGAGCCTCATGTTGCCTTTAGGTCCCTCACACTGGGGTTTTGGGGTTTCAGATGACAAGGAAGGAGATGGATGAGAGGGTTTGGGACGATGGATGTGGTTGGAGGGCAATGGCCTGGCCTGTGGGAACACAGGGGAAGGAAGCTTTTCGGGTTCTTTCCAGTTCCCTCCACAATTAGGGGTTTTGGGCACAGAGAACTTACGCTGGGTGTTGGGGGAGGAGCTTGTGAGCTTGTTGGGGATGAAACTCTGTGGCCGGGATTGCGAGGTACAGGGGGAAGGCAGGGGGGGTGGTTGACTGGACGAGGGTGAATTAAGACACTGGCTATGGGGTCTCGAGGAGCCACGCAATTGAACTGGAGGCTTTGGGGGATCGGCGGGTCCAGTGGCGATTGATGCCAATCTCTCAGCCATCTCATCTACGGGTCTGGCACAGGCTGTGCCACCTCGGGACGCTTTGCATTGAGGGGGTTTATCCTGCAGGACATGTATGGGCGAGTTCCTCTCAGTGGACACGGGCGAGTTGTGAGGTGCTGCGGGATCCAGGAAGGCGTTGCACTGCTGTCCAGCTCCTGCCTGTACGTCCTCCAGGCCTAGGTGTACAGCATCCAGAATGTCCATCTCCTCCGCGATGGCCAGAAGGCGACGCCGCATGCGGGCGTAGTGGGTGGAGCTGGTCACGCTCAGCATATCCAGCAGTTTGATGAAGACATGGGGCACACGGGCCACCATGCGGGCGGCGCTCAGGAACACACGGCGAGAGAGCTTCCCTACCATGGAATGAGAGTTATCGATGGACTGGAGCGCAAAGCTCAGCAGACGCAGCAGCTTCTGATACCTGGAATCAACATTAAATATCAGCAACAAAGCTGTCAAGAACAAACCTACCGTATCTACAACATCCAACATCCTTAGTGTTATACAGGTACATCTTAAAAATTAGAACAGGATGGAAAAAGTCACTCATTTCAGAAAGTGAAACCCACATACTACAGAAATTCATTACACATAGAGTGAAACTTTTCAAGCCTTTATTTGACCGTCTCACTGTGAGGGGACAGTGCTGCTCACCAAGTCACTGTGTCGCCCATTTTATTTCATATTATCATTTAAAATAAATCACCATGTGCAAAGGATCTAGACCATTATGTGAGTATGATAACGTCTCTGAAGCTTGCTGTTCCTCAGAACAAACATTACTGACGTTATTTAAATCAAACAGTCCTGTACCTCTCCACTTGGTTTGGAGGCTGTCCAGAGTCCGTGACAATATGGGGGTAGAACTCGGCCGGAAACTCCAGCAGCATCCTGTCGATCAGACACAGACGGCCTAGAAGAGCCTGCCAGTTATTAGCTTCTGTGGGGGAACCCAGGATACAATTCAACACGTAGTCCACTCCACCGATACCGATGGACCCTAACACAAACCCAAATGTATTAGCCAGGAAACAAAGCAGAGAACAACAGACTTAAACAAGATATTTTTAACATTAAAAACCAAGATTAAAATCATACCTGCTTTGAGAATCTCTCTGCCCACAGCCAGCTCTCCTACCTGCCCTTTACAGAGCTCCAGTAAGGTGGAAACAGACAACTGGCTGGTGCGACTGTGAACAGAGAGAAATCAACATTTCCTTTAGCTTTACACATACAGTAATGTGAAAGAATACTCAGACCACATACCATCAATTTAGCAATGCTATAACGACCATATATAATTACTTATCAGCATCCTTATTAGAATGCAACCAGAAAATATAGGAAATATGCAAACAATTTTAAACTGAAGAAAACCCAACTTCTATAGGCTATAAAGGCAAGGATTTATTATGACTTTCTCTTACACTTGAGCATTAGCAGCTTCATACCAAGTTGACTCTTCTACAGTCCTAAGAAGTTTGATAAGGAATGGTCTTTTTGGAAGGGTAGCAGCTGAGAAACCTTTTTTTTTTTTTTTTTTGAAAATTAATAAGGTGAAAAGGCTAAGATATGCTAAAGTTTATGAAGATTGGACTAAAGATCAGTGGAATAGAAGATTATGGAGTGATTAGTCCAAGTCAAAAAGGTTTGGGTCCAATATTTGATAATTTGTTACATATTGTTATTATAGCATTACTAAAAGAACAAATCTAATGGGTGCCTTCCAATCACACACACTAAACTTCTTCCAAGGATTTCTGTGTTATTGCGATGGAACACCGTTAGATGGCAGTAAAGCGCTTTTTAATTCTCCCTGTGACATGAGGAAGTTTGGCACCTGTTGGCATCTGCGCATTTAACCAGGATGGTCTCCACCACGGGCCGGAGCAGCTGCTGCAGCCGAGCGCGCTCTGATCCAGAATGGCATGGGGTGTAGACCAGCATGGCCCGCAGGGTTTTCTGGGCAAGAGAAAACACAAAGCAAGTTCAACATCATGCTCCACGTGCTAAAGCATCAAATCATACAGTGGATTCTGGGGGCTTCAATGCAACGTGTAAGATTTACAGGTTCAGATCCAATGTGATAAAGAACCGCTTAAAATATACAGCATGGTGGCCAAGTGTGAAACTGTAAACAACAGCAGGTATGTAACAACATCAAAGGGGGCGCTCACACACACACACACACACACACACACACACACTCTCACACACACACACGCACACACACACACGCTCGCACGCACACACACACACACACACACACACACACGCTCGCACACGCACTCAGACACGCTCACACACGCACACTCACACACACACACCATCGCACGCACACGCTCGCACGCACACACACACACACACACACGCTCGCACACACGCACACGCTCACACACACACGCTCGCACACACACGCTCGCGCACGCACGCTCGCACGCTCACACGCACGCTCACACACACGCACGCTCACGCACGCACGCACACACACGCTCGCACACTCACACGCTCTCACACTCACACGCTCTCACACTCACACGCTCTCACACTCACACGCTCACACTCACACGCTCACACTCACACACACACAGAGCGCCGTGGCCTTTTGACCACACACGTTATAGCCTATTCTGAGGACGAGGTCGGCAGGATCTAAGCAAAGTTCCTGACACATTAACAGTGAGATGTTCTCAGCATGTGTGTTTATCTAAGTATGTGAGAAGCGGTTCACCCTGACCCTCACTACCAGAGGAGATGAGGGAGTGGTGGCTGATCGGACTGATAGGATCAGCTCCATTCCCATTCTCACTCCAGTTCCCCACGCACACTTAACCACCGACACAGGACCAAAAAATATCCTGGATAAAATGAAGCACACGCTCCTCACCAGGAAGCTCTCAAACATTAACGGGGCAGCCTATGTCCATTCCGGTGCAGTTGGCAAGGTTAAGCCAGTATGTAAACATGGCAAAAACCATCGAGAACGCATTTCTCCAGTGATACTTATTGTCACAAACACTGGTCCTCCCTTAAAGAAAAGCGCTGGTGGTATTTTTAGGCCAAGGACACCATCCCCCGCTTACTTTGTTCGAAGAATAGAGCAAAATCCAACAATGCTAAATATGCTGGAAAACCCCAAGAGGACAGAACTTTTCTTGTTTTCATAACACACTGGAGCAAACCACCTCAGGGAAAATGTCCGACTGTTAGAAGCATGCCATGAAAATAGTCACCGAGAGTTATTGTTTAAGCAAAAGTAAGTTTAAGAGTGTGGGAAAAAGAAACCTTTCAGCTCCAGTCTGAAGATCCCTGCCGTTTTGTAGATTTCCTGGGTAAAAGTGAACTTTAGAACCAGCCACCGCGGTTTATCGTAACACTGAACTTTGGTACAGCTTGCAAAACCTCAAATGTACACAGTTATAGCTGGGAAGCCTCGTGTAATAACAAAGACGAGTTCATGAACTGAACACATATTACTATACTAACCCCACTAAGACCATGGTCCTCACGAGAATTATGTGGGTGATCTGGAGATGAATTACAGGCACTAGGAGACCACAAAACTCTTGATGCTCAATTCGGTTCACTAACTGTAACTTCCAATAACACGAGGCGGAATTATGTTATGCAACTTCCTACAAATGTGGTGAAACCCAGACACTGTGCAGTCATGAGTACAAACAAACTGAAAGACTTGTGACAGGGTCATGTGATGGACACAGGGACCCAGTGACAGTCACACAGAGCAGCCATCAAGTGAAGACGCACCTCAGAGCGAGTGCGTTTACATGCACCTAAATTCCCACACTGCAGAAAATCAGATTTTGTCAGCAATTCGATCAATGAGTTTACATAACGAGCACTTACATAAGCTGTGGTTGGACTGTTGTAGCCTAGAAGTTAAGGTGTTGGACTATGGACCAGAATGTCCAGGGTTCAAATCCCACCTCTGCCAAACTGCCACTTATCAGAGGTGGGACTTGTACCCAGGTTGGTAGCTGGGTTGCCAGATCCCACAAGAGAAATCAGTTTCTTAGAATAAGAGGACCATGTTTGGGTTTGAAAAACTGGACTGAAATCAGAGTACAGTAATACAGGTGGTGAGAAATCTGATTACTAAGATAACTTACCAAACTCTATTATGCCATAGTGGAAGTAAGAATTGAGAAGGTCCCTTGAGTCACCTACTGCCACCCACTGATCATGTTAACAGATCTAGGCTGGAGGTTGGATCCCTTCATGTGACTTTAGTCCTCCCAAAGGTTCAACCCTGTAACATTTAGGGAATTTTTCCTTGCCACTGTCACCCTAGCCTTGCTCAGTTAGGGCTTTGGACTTAGATAGTTATAAAGCTGTATTGAGACACTGCTCTGCTGTATAAAGTGCTATAGAAATACATTTAAATTAAACAAGTATAACTAAAATCAATCTTTTTAAACAGTTGATAGACCAGTTGCTGGTATTCAGTAAAATACATGGTGTGTGTTTGTGTGTATAGAAGCTGCAAACTTATGAACACATTATGTTCACTGGCTGTTCCATTAGGCAGGAGAGATCTTAACAGTATAATGTGGAATAACCCTAAAGTTCTTACCAGTGCAGCCACATAGACCTTGTAGACTGGATCTGCACAGACCATGGAGAGCACGCTGCAGCAGGATTCTACCACTATTTCCCCCGAGAATTCGGTTCCTGCTGCTCCGAGGCCCGCCTCTGCTCCGGCGGCCGCGCTCACCATCGAGTGCTCGCCGTTAGCCAGCAGCAACGCGCCACTCACGTCATGTGACAGACGGCGCAGCGCCATTTCTCTGATATTCCAGTTCCGGGAGAAGAGACATCCAACCAGTTCCAAACCAAACACCTGATATAAGGATAAGCAACGTGAAAGGAAAAGTCATGATGGGATGTTTCATTAAAAACAATTATCAACAATGTGATGGTGCACAAAACAGATGTTTTTCTTCTCCTACAAACTGCAGGGTTTTTAGTATATTTAGTCTCTAAACACCTTTCAGCAAATTGAAACATTTAATTTCTTATAAACCTCTTCTTCTGCTTTCTCAGGTTTTCAGAATTGTTTTTATTTTTCACTTTAATCCACAATTTGGGGACCCCACAACACCCAGTATGTGCATAACCAGAAACCACTAAGAACCTCCATACAAATCATGGCTGCTTCTTTTCAGCAGTAGCTATCAGGTCTCTATGACGAGAATGAATTCAGACAAAAGTACAGCCTACACCTGCCAGCACCTCCTCAGCAAACAGGGGGTGCTATAGCAGGTCAGGTGGATGATCCCTCATTCTGGACAGCACCCAGCCAGGCCAGAGTCTGCTCAGAGACTTTAAACATGGATCTCCAAGCAAAATTAGCAACACTGATGGCCATCCAAGTTTCCTCTTCACATGATCAACATTACATTGACATTCATAAAAGTGTAGCTTCCTTTTCTCTGTAAAATTCATTTGGACCCCCCACTTTTTTATATTGCACCAGGTGGAGATTTTTCTCACCTTCACTTACATAAATCTTTAACTGTGTGTTCTTGCTGAAAGAAAAACAGTATAAATGATGGATCGTGGAGCTTTCCAAAGGCTCACCTTGATCCAGGGCTCAGCAAGCTCTTTATAAGTCTGAGGTATCTGCTGCACTCCATAATGAGGCAGAGAGAAGTCACTCTCATGAGCCACCCTTTGGCCTTCAGCATGGGATGATGAAGCAGTGGATGAAGATACCTGGCTCTGGGAGCGACCTACAGAACTGTCCACTGTAGACGCCGGCTCATGACTAAAGACAGACACAAAATTAGAGTTTTTAGATTAAGAAATTTAAAACAATTTCACAAAGAACACATGAAATAACAAAATGCAAAGGACCAAAATAAGTTGTTAAATATGGGAAGCCCTTGTTGGAGTAGTTGGTGCCTCTGTATGGATGGCAAGAATATAAAGAACATAAATGACCATGTCTGAGGGACAAAAGGTCAGCAGTCGTGTGGAGGCACTGGAAGCTGTGGAAAATGCCAAATTGGATATAAAAATAGGAATTACATTAAAGAGAGAGGGAAGTGTTCATACTATCAGAATTACTTAATCATTATTTTAAAATTGTTGTTCTATCAGAATTTTGTATTTAATACAAACTGATCGGTCAGTAGGAAACATCTAAGTGTATGAAAGCCCACTTTAGCCATGGAGTTAAAAAAAAACCCATCAAAAACCAACAAAAAAAGATGTACAGTATTTATTAACTGCAACTTCTTCATTTAAAATTCTGACTACATTTTTGCAACAGTGATTTAATTTCAGAAATGATTAATATTAAGATATAAAGTCAGAATTATTAAATCCTGCATGTCATTTTTGCTCCATGACAGAAACAGACCTCCATATATTGAGTGATTCACCTGCAGAATTCGGTTTCCATGGAATTCCCTTTTGATAAAAATGATCACTGATGGACATTGAGGAGACACAACACTGTCTCAAATAAAGTGACAATTCTGAGATCACTAGTAAAATGCATATTTTACATTTTACTTAAATTTAATAAAAATAGTTTTCCATTACAAATCTTATACTGATCAGACCAAAATAATAATAATAATAATAATAATAATAATAATAATAACCTGTGATTGAAACACAGTGTGTAATATCTCCCTAAATTCTGCTGTGAATTTCCAGTAGATTGAGATGTTTGCCCCGTTAGCCCTGTATAATTATACCCTATTTCCAAATCATCTGCTTTGTGACCTGTCTTCCACATCTAATGAGACATTCATTGTACTGTACCACCTCTTCTCAATCTATGAATATGTCACACACCCTGCAGGATTTCATAACCCTTTTAATAGATATGTTTTATTTTACAAAAGGTTTAACTTTTCAATCACACCTTTTTTACTGATTATACAATTCACAAACCCTGGATTAAATCTGAGAAAATCCTAAGCAGAAGCTTTTTCGTTACTGATCTCAGACTTTTGGCCTTCACTCCATATCCCAAATAACACAGGACCAACTTTGTCCTCCTGGAAAGCAGAACTAAATATTAATGAAATATCAGGTGTTTTGATTATTACATAGCACAGGAACGGCTCAGTTTTATGACCCTGGAGGACAGTCAGGATCATCCTAAATTCCCCAGGGAAAACCAGGATTTATTCAGTAAAATTAAACTAATTGTGTCTTTCCAGAAGACAAACAGCAGGGTTTGGTTTCAGACCGTTTTGTGTGAGGAGAATCCCACATCGGCACTGTATTCATATTTGGTGGGGGTGGGGGTGGGGGACACTGGGACACCTGATTAGCTGCTAGCATTTCAGGCTTGGGTAGACACACTAAACACAGGTGGTGCCGCGTTGTCTAACCGCCGAGAGAAAATCCGACATCCCAAATTCCAACGTGATTATACCCCAACAGATGGAACACCTGCATGTCAACAACTCTGTCCCATCTTGTCACTCTCACAAAAAAGAGAGAGAGGTAGCACTTGAGTCACAATATTTACCATCAGTTTTTCTTATTGCACACAGCTATAGGTTTTGAGTTGGGTCCATGCCCGTGGTCCTGCTTTGTCCCTGCTGATTTCTGGGCTGTTGGTTCATATCATGTGAGCGAATTGGCTCAGTGCTGCAGCTCTCAGTATCAGTGGGGGAGATCAAATCCTTCCATCTGCTTGTTTTTGCAGGTCCACTTTCTTCCTGCCTGCTGCACCTCTAAACTCAGGACACTCCTGTCTCTCTTTCCTGAACCTCATCTGCTCGTCTTATCTGGACACTTTGGCTCAGAATCCCGTGCCCTTTCACCTCAGCCTCATGCAGGTGTTTCCTGTGCAGACTGGAAATTCTGAAAACTGCAGCGGAGCTAAACAATAGCTCGTATTCCTGGTATCGCCTTTCTAAGAGCCCAGGTTAGAGAATAATCCATAACCAGCTGCACAGCACAGCTTCACTCACTGCACTGAACTTTCAAAAGACTTTTCACCTGTAAAAATCATGCGACTTCCATTTGGCTCTGCATAAAGGGCAGATCAAGGGTTCATGGTTTCGCCGGCATTCTTCTGCCCCTGAAAGACAAAAAACAAGAGACTTATTACATACATACGACACTCAGATACACACACCGGCCACTTTATTAGGTACACCTGTTCAACTGCTTGTTAGGCCAAATACCTAATCAGCCAATCACACGGCCTTAACACAACACGTTTATGCATGTAGACATGATCACGCCGACCTGCTGAAGTTCAAACTGAGCATCAGAATGAAGAAGAAAGGCAATTTAAGGGATGTGGCACGGCTGTTACTGCTGAACAGGCTGGTCTGTGTAATTCAGAAAGTGCTGATCTACTGGGATTTTCACACACAGCCATCTCTAGGGTTTATAATAAATGGTCTGAATATGAGTGAACAGCAGTTCTCTATAAAAATGCCTTGATGATGTCAGAGGTCAGAAGAAAATGGCCAAACTGGTTCAAGCTAATGGAAGGGTAACAGTAACTCAAATAACCATTCATTACATCTCTGAATGCAGAACACGGCGACACAGATGATCTACAGCGGCAGAAGACCACACCAAGTATGAAGAATGTGTGAACAACCAACAAACTGTGCTACATTTCACACACAGTCACCAAAACTGGACACATTTGTGCACATTTGGGATGTGGTGGAACAGGAGATTGGCATCAGGGAGGAGCAGTCGATAAAATGTGAAGCAACCAAATTGTTTCCAGCACCTTTATAAATCTATACCACAAAGAATCAATGCAGTTCTGAGGACAAAATGGGGTCCAAATAGGTAAGAGCAAAGTGTACCTAATAAAGTGGCCAGAGAATGTTTATAAGAGTGAATCATTTTCCTCGATAAATAGATGACAGTATATAAGATTTGTCTCCTAAGTTTAATTGATTTCTTTTTAATATACTTTTAGGAAAATTTGTTGTTACAGCTCATATGAATGAAGAAATAAATTCACAAATGGGTTCACAAACTTTGAAGCATTACTGTAGTAAATTAATCCAGGTCACCTTATGCAACGGAGCCATCCCAAAGTTTAACTGTAGAACTGTTCTAATTTAGGAGTATTACTCAGGACTATAGGATAAATTATAAAGGATTAATATTGATCTTATTTCAATTGGACTAACAGGGTTTTATGTGATTATAAAAAATCTATACAGTATTTTCAAACTGTCCCAAACCTGCAGTGTCCCAGAAATCTTTACTTGCACTGGGAAATCAGTACGAGACAATTTATTTATTCACCTTAAGCTGCTTCAGCTCATTGTTTTCTGTGATTTTATCAATAACCATAAATAGATGATATTTTAGCAGTGTTGTAATTGGTGACAGAATTTAATCGACCTGTTTGCAGAATGATTCTGATAAGGTTTTTATACAGAGAAATAAGACTAGTTTAAGCCGATAGTGATTCACTCACTCCAGATGTTTGTCATCATTTTCATTGTGCACAGGGGTTAGTTAGGAGACGGTGAAATATTTGATAAGCTGACTTTAACAACAACTGATTTCCATAAATGTAATTCCTATAAAACAATCTGCAGACTGTGAGCCTGATGGTGTCTGTATTTGGTCTCCTGGAGCAGCTAGTTCACTCATTTTTACCTTCATTTATGCATATTTAGGTCGAACCCAAACTTCATTATGGTGCAAACACACTGCCTGCACTCTGTGGTGATTATGTGAAATCTTAAGGCACATTTTTGACTGTTGTGTTTTTGGTTTGGTTTTTTTTGTCTTTTTTTTTTTTGCAAACTGAGTGATTATTAATCGGTGTGTGTACTTGGACTCACATATGGACATGCAGTGGTGATGCAGTTTATTCCTGCAGCCGTCCTCACACACGGTCAGACTCTCCTCATCCAGCATATCCAGCAGACAAATTGGACACATCTGCTCTTCTTCATCCTTCATACTGTAAATAAGCACGAGTTAATGCTCATCTTTTTTGGAACCGTATCTTTCAACAGCACTATGTAACAACCTAAACTTTGCACAGACCCAGAAAACGCTGGGTAAAATAGATTTTATAGAAAAGAATGGACCTTTAAATCTGCAGAACACAAAAATACCAAACTAAGCGGAGCTGTTTTGCATCAAAGCACCATTTCCTTAAGTAGAAGTAAACAGGATCTCCTTAAATCGTACCTGCTCTCGTTGCTGGAGGGTGAGGAGTTGGAGGTGCAGTTGGTGTGGGAGTTGGACATGCGTGAAACAAACTTCTGGATGGTGCTGCGAGAGGGGGCTTTGATTCGGGAGTTCCGCCGATTGTGGTACTTCTGGAACAAACTCTCCACCTGGACAGGGACGACGCAGAATGACTCACAGATAAGAATTTATAAGAAGTGTTAATCACATTATTTTATGTATCAATCTTGTCTACCTGTAGATATTAAAATAATGCTACTTAGTGCACAGAGGAGTGTGTGATGTAATCAGCACCTCATCAGGTAAATCACAGCATCACTTCTGATCAAAATCTGGAGTCCAAATTAGATAACAGATCTACACACTGATGGGCTCTGTATCTCAATTTTAATCTGATATCCTGCCTCTTCTTTTGCTTTGGTCTCTGAGTTATGAAAAAATAAGATCCTCTCAACAGCCATTCATTCATTCACTCACTTTCTTATCCACTTAATCCTGGACAGGCTCACCGGACACAGGGTGCAAGGCAGGAACAATCCATCATAGGACACACACACACACACACACACACACACACACACACACACACACACACACACCCACACCCATTCACTCATTCACCCACCAGGGTCACTTCAGAGTAATTCATTAACCGAAAGCAGACTTGTTTAAAGACTCAGCTGTCTTTTGACCGCTCTAGTGGTTCTTTAAGTACATAAATCTGGCACATAAAGCAGAAATTTGGTGCATCACATTTTTTAAACACCATAATCATTTCTAAATACCTTGACCATTTTTCAGACGTCACCATTTTTAAATCCCGCGGTATCCCGGAATGCAGTCATAACACCCAACGTTAAAGAAATTATTTTAGCAGATTACTGAATCCATGCCACGAAATGTTTATGTCATTCTGAAAAGAAAAGGGTCCCAAACCCAGTACCAGCCAGGTGTACCTAATAAAATAAGAAGAGGGCCTTAAACTTTTAGCTTCACCTTACCTCAAAGTTTTTGAGGGTCTTTCTCCAGAGCAGTGGATCTGATGACTCCAGCTGGAAGACTCTTAACATGACGAATAGCACATGGATGCAGAAAGCTCCTCGGCCACAGCTACACGTCTGAAAAGGAAATAATACAGTTATAAGTTTTCCCACTTTATAACAGCTTTATAACCTCATAAGAGCTTTAATCATTTTAATTGAACTAAAGCAGACAGATGATGCAGACGGTTGGAGGAGATAATTTGTCCTTCACCAGGGGTAAGTGTAATTAGGGTGGACAATGTGGCAAATAGATCATAAATTGTTAGGTACGATATTACCATCATTACTTTTCCATGTTGTTGTTTTTGTAACAGAACACCTCAAACAAGCTCATCTATCTACTGCTAAAACTCCAGATCAAAACTTCACAAAGGAACAGAAGAATCAGTGACCTTAAAGTTTACTGCACAAAAATATATCACCACCTGCATTACTGAATCACATCATGCATGATTGTTACCATGGTAACACCCCAGTATGACATGTCAGCAGTTACCATTGTGACCATTGTTACCATTCTTATTGTTACCATGGTAACACCCCAGTATGACCATGTCAGTGGTTTCAGTGCATGTAATAAGATGCGTTTGGTTTGATGATTCTCATGATTGATATCAGTAGGTACAGCCACAGAGAAGATCACCAGAAATACCAATAATTCAAACAGGACTGAAGAGATGATACTAAAGCAATGGGTCCATTTAGTTGGGTAACGATGTGGACGACTCATAAATGTAAATCTTCATGACTAAACTAAAAGCAAATTTGAGCCTTTTTCCTTCATCCTAATTAAAGCTGAGCTCTGATGCCATGTGATAATGTTTACCTGAGGACCAATGAAGACACGGTACTTATTATCAGGGCTGTCTCCTCCAATCAAGAAGGAGTTCGGTCCTATTTGCTGGAGCAGGTAGAGACGGGCCCTCATAACCTTACTGACTCTACGATTGGTCTCTTCTGGGCTGTAAGGGGAGAAGCCATCAGGTGATGGAGCTCGTCGTGGTGGAGTTACCCTGCCGCTCTGAAACTAGACAAATCAATCAGAAACAACGACAAATTAGTTGAAAAAAAAAACGGTTGTAGAGAAATTACACAGATATGTGCTGTTTAACAACCATCCAATTATTGTCTGTTCACATTAGCAACCAAAGTCTTAAATATTATAACAGGAAATAAAAATCTGTCCAGATGTTGTGGTTGTAAAAAGCCAATCAATGAAGCAAACCCAAAAGCAGAGGTGGGAGTTTAAGAGCAGTAGTGTCATGTGATCATTTGCTCATCAGCTGATGTTTGGACTATAGACTGTTCTTTATTCTTATTTAGGTGTGTTTAGAGTCAAGATCTCACTGATCTTCTGGTCCATCTTAGTATCTTCTTAAGTGTCAAATCTTTCCCTTAGACAATGTTGTATCAGTATATAAGAGTATTTTCAATAATTACTGTAAATTTCACTAAATTAATAATGAGGTGGCATTATGGGTGATGTTATAATTTATACAGAATGTAATGTGGTCATTAAACAGCACAGACCCATTAAAAATGAGCCAAGTTTAATCTGAGTAAGCATTCATTTATTATTAACAAGATTCTTAATGATACAGTAATACTAACTGCTACGAGTTACTTCTGGAGTGTTTATTCACATTCATTAATAAGAGTATTTTATAACACACTCGGTGTCACTAAAATTACAATTCAAGTATGAAGGCAAAACAAAAATGATCCAAACAATGTGTGAGGCTCACAGGAACTGGGGATGCCCTCTTTCTGCGGACACCGGGGGACTCGGGTTTCCCTCCCATCCTGGCAGATGAGGAAATCGAAGAGACGGAGGATGAGGAGGAGGAGGAGGAGGGGGGTCCGGGGGAAGGGCTGCGGCGGCCCCTGCTCTGAGATGATGAGGAGCTTGGGCTGTCACTTCCTGTCTCATGGCCTGGACGACCAACCTCACTGCTGTCGGGTCGTAGAGGAATGGGCTTCACCACCTGAGTAAGAGGAGGACACACACAATTACTACAACAATACACAGACAAATATACAGAGTGGCCACTTTATTAGAAACACACAACTTTCCATTACTTAGCAGAGATGGGCTACAACAACTGGTACTGTCACTGCTGTCAAAAAGAGAAAGGCAAGAGTACAGTGGGCAAAAGAGCATGAAAATTGGATCAACGCGCAGTGGAAAAACATGGCCTGGTCAGATGAATGCAGATTAGAGTTGCACCAAGCTGATGGGTGAGTCACGAATTGGTGCAAGGAGCAAGAATTAATGAACCTGCCCTGTCAGGTACCAACAGTTCAGGCTGATGGAGGTGGAGAAATGATGTGAGGAACCATCAAGGCACCAAGGTCATATAGTCATGGATTGGTTTCAGGACCACGGCAGTGAGTTTTCCTTGCTTTCCTGGCCTCAGAGACCCTAAATACTAATCCTATAGAGATCTCTGAGATGACGATGCATCCCTTTTTGAGTCATAGGTCTCTATCTTAAAACATTTGAGAATTTTTTGTTACCACTGTTGCCCCAGATTTGCTTTACTACAGATTTGGGCCTAGATATTTGTAAAGCTGCTTTGAGACTATGATCTATTGTAAAATGTACTATGGTAGCATGTCTGTACCTCCATCTAATTTACTCCAACTACAAGAAGTCAATGCAAATTCTGCAAATGTCTGCAAGAGTCAATATTCCTGCAATAATAAGGAGATCAAAGATCCATTCTAGGACTCGGTCTCCACAATCAGAGGATTCATATTTATTTGGTAATGCAAAAAAGTGCCAACTCATGTCCCAATGCTGCTCTATAGGGCTCGGTGTGATCCCACTCTGGATAAAGGTGCCATTCTGTCTTATCACTCAACGTAAAAGAATTCATAACACAGCACCAGTTCTAAATCAGTCCACTCGTGTCCATAAACAGCTGCATGACTAAACATGACTGCAGTCTTTTGGGACAAACTTGGCTGTGATTTTACGGCCATTTTTTTCCCTTGTTGTATAAAAAGGACAGCATGAGGCTTAGCATAAAAACAATGAGTTACCTGCAAACTCCAGTTTTGCTTTTACTACAATAACAGCAGCCAAGTTATAAACTACAGCTCACTAAACATGCTGCGTGTCACAATAATGTTAATTAGTCAATTCATCGGAGAGACAGTGGTGCTTAAAAGTTTGTGCACCCTTTAGAATTCACAAGCCTAGCAGTGCTGTAATTCCCTGGCACTATAACAGCGACCCTGCTTATGCAATGCCCTGTTTTCTCTGGGTTAAACAGCCCAGCTTTGGGAAGCACAATGGAAGCATATGCAGGAATACCGTGTTTATGTGTGTGTGTGTGTGTGTGTGTGTGTGTGTGTGTGTCTCACCACTGGACCTCTCCTGTTCCTCCTCTCCAGCCACTCATGTTTCCAGGTGGGCATGCAGGTGGCCTTGAGCTTCTCCCGGATCATGCGCTCCTCGGGTCGATCCTCCATCTTTTGCAGCCCACGTAACGTCTCCTTACTCTCCATATCACGGCTACGATATTCACAGAGAAAAAATTCATGCATTTCATGCATAACGTCATAGTTAAATGCTTTAATTAATGTACTATAGCTGTATATAATATATAGTAACATTTTAATGGTATATTATATTAAAATAATATATAAGTAGGTAAATAGCCTTAATAATAAGTATAATGACCTTACTGGGCTGGATGTATATGTATAATTGTAACAGGATCTTAGTGAGCGTGTCCTGATATAGCATCAGAGCTCAGAAATACACAGATCACAGCTGAACACGTCCAGAAACATCTTGGTGTTTACAATCCTCTCCTTCCCCCAGTAACTGGTCCTTACTGACCCCTAACCCCACAGAAAACTGCATATTAAAACTGCTAACAAAATTAGAAGCTGTGGCTCCGATGAGCAATCAGTAGAAATAATGATAAATATAAATAGCAAACAGAGTCACATATTTAACAGTAATTGCATTTTAATAGTAAAAGTGCTGACTAATCACAGCTAATGGGAGCTTCTCTCCTCGATGTAGGACAAAAACAGTCAGAGGTTCCAAACTCTTGATCTGCCTCGTAGCAGAGGATTTTATTATAAAGAGCCCAAACACTTACTGCTTTGTGAATGAGGCCTTTTAGTCCAAACACCTTAAGTGTTCTTAAAGGACAACAGATAGAAATCTGCTCCAGAAAGCTGGAGGACTTTGGCATGTCCAGCAGGGACCCAGTGGAGCTTTTCCCACCTGTGCCCACCAGGTAATCACAGCTCTGTGGGACAGTGAGCTCAGTGTTTCAGAACTTATCTAATCAAGCCTTCATGCTTCTTCTTAATACAAAGTGCCGTTTTATTAACACAGACTTAAAGATAAAATAAAAGTGAATAAAAGTCAATACGACTTATCGTATGACCCTACACATACTTTAATTCACACCTTTTTAAAGATGCGACCAATGGATTAGGATTAAAACATAGAAGATTTAAAAGCTATTTTGTGGGAACTGTGTTAGCGATTAGATGGTAATCAAAACTGCAGCCTCATTAAATCAATTATGCCTGACGAGCTGGTGGTGGGAAAAACCCTGTCCAGCCTGTCCTGTCACAGAGGGCCAAGAAGATTAACAAGAGGGAGACTGGATTTTTAGAGGGAATTTAAGGCAGAGATAAAGAAAGTTTTCACCACCCTTTTGGCTCAGAAAAAGCCCACACGTGGGAGGCTGGTCAGGGACACGAGAAGGGCCGCTGTGACCAGTTTTCATCTTTAATTATGAGCAGAATTGACGGTGGACGCCCCTTTGGCCCATTTCAGTTACTCAGTAAGGGGTGGCGTAACAATAACAAACCACGGAACAGGAAAAATGTGATTTCCGTTGCTCAACCCAGTGTCATTTGAAGTGAAGTACAGATGAAGGAGGAGGTAAACTGGTGTTTTGACAACTGCAAAAAATACTTAAAAACCATCTACTCTCCAGTGCAACAACAAAAAATGGGTACAAGCTGAGATTTTTGAAATTAAGGCATGTAAAATAGAAAAGAGAAGATCTTACAGGGGCATGCACATGGTATAAACATACAAATTTGGTCCTTTAATCTACCCACATATGAAATGTCGTCACTATTTAATAATAAGCACCAATGAATATTGATAGATGATGAGAAATCTTTGCACTGCACGTAGACAGGTAACTACAGTACTGGGTGCAAACAAACAGTGAGAGGGATGGAAACCTCTCGCTCCTATGAGAGCAGAACTGAGCCCTCTGGAGTCCGACTCAAGGAAACCAGATAGCAGGAGTTTACCATCTCTACTCTGAAAGAAAAAGTCAGTGGTGACCAGGCCTCGCCTCTCAGATAACAGCTATCCCACAGTGCATTGGGCCAAGAACAAAGGTTCATTGTGGGCCATGCAGGTGGGACATAGAAGGGCCTGCGGCTGAAACCCATTACAAACCGAGGCAGAAGAGAAGACCTGGTATAGTCCAACATGCAATACATTATTGCTCCAACAGTCGAACACGTAGAACACGTAAACTCGCATTGTTGGCTACACACACCCTTTCTCACGGCCTGCACAGTTCTCAGCTCTCAGATTACAGTTCAAACAATCACTGGCTCTCTGCTGTAGGGAAACATGGACTCCAAAGTCTACTCATAATAGCAGGAGCTTCCCATTCTCAGAAGGACTTAACAGTTACACACACTAAACCAACGGACTTTAAATAAGGGTTTCAAAATTAGACAAAGCTACAAGGAGCTAAACAAACTCAAAAACAATACGGGACAAGTAAAGCAGCGAAGTGCAAATCAGAAACTATAACCTCTTATCATACAGCACTTAATCTGCTCAACAAGTCCTGGTGTTGGGCAAGAAAGACAAAGACAAAGACAACAGGTGTGTTGTGAAATCTTACCCAACACTGTCTCTCACTGAATACAGTAAATTCTTTCCAAATATGAGGGAATAAACAAGAACAAGTGAATCTGAAAGGAGCTGGAGGACTTTCATATGAATTTAATGTGAAAAAAGGCTTAAGCTCTTTCATTAACCACAGTGTCCAAGAGAAATATCCAGTGTTTGAACATCTACAGAACATCAGGACGTCCTGCTACATCAGTCTGCAGCCAATCACAGCTTGTAAAATCTGCTGTCCATAAAATTCTCTACATAAACACAGGCTAGAATCCAAGATCAGTCCTAAATGTTGTGCAATCCAAACCCAAATCTCAAACGCTTGTATTTTTCGAAGTTACTAGAAATAACCTGACCTCCTAAACTGGACTTGCATCATATCCAGCATGTATTTCCACCCAAACCAGACAAAATACAGATAAAACACGTAAGGAGAAGCTTTCTAGTTAGCCATTATTGTGAAAATATTAAGAAGTGAAGCAAACAAAGTGGCATCACATCATAAATATATCACACATACATCATTCTCACCTAAAAGCACAACTGAAGTTAAAAATGAGTGAACAGATTGTGTCAGGAGATAAAATACAGACATCACCAGGCTCATGGTCCAAGCCTTTGTATTTATTTGCTAGAGGTCAATCTGGAAACTGTTTCAGAAAAATGGCTCTGAAAACAAAATTCAACACATAACCACACCAAACTAACCACCATATGGAATATGAAAATAATGACAAACATCCACAACTGTCCATGACAGGCCCAAATCAGCCAAGGTACCAGCACAAAAACCCACTCAGCAAAAATCCTTCATTCTGCAAACAAAGTGCCTTATGACAAGGACAGTAACAGATCTTACTTGCTCAATTTGAGACAATACTCAGTTATAAAAAGTGCTATAGAAATAAATTATATCACCATCAAGTACATCATGAAAGATACGGTACCAATTTAGGAGGCTCACATAGACTGACTCAAAACTTTTGAACGTTTAACTATTGTTAATCACAATGTGTCAATTTTGCAAACCCCATATTATTTGAAGTTCTCAGCAGCACTGCAGGTTAGGAATTATAAAAATAGTAATGAATAATGGATGTATAAGTGTGATTACACTAGGCTGTATAATTAAGCAGTGTGTGTGTGTGTGTGTGTGTGGGGGGGGGGGGTTTAGATACAGAAGCTCTCAGATTAAACCTTAACGTATCATTACTATATGTCATGTAAATCAGGATTAGTTAAACCAGAATCTTCATAGTGCAGAAGACAAAACATTAGTGAATACATTCCAAACGTACCACTGAAGCATCGTACACAGTCTGAGGATCAGCAGATAGAATAAATGTCACATTATAAGCTGTTTCAACATGCAGTCTAAAAAAAACCCAAAACCAAATATTCTAAACTATATTTATCAGAACAATATAACCACGAGACACTGTCATTAATAATGGGAACTTCAAAACAACACCAAGGTCTAAAAGCTCTTTGCTGGAAATGGGATTGTGAGCCCACGGTGCTCCGTTTGCACACGTCTTTGTTACAACTGCCAAATCCCAAATCTGTGCTCTTTACCCCACAGCCACATCACACAGGAACCATAATAAAAAAAACAGGGTTAGTTCTAACTATTAAGGTAAAACAGGAAGAAAAAGACATTTGTTGATTTGGGTGGATGTTTGGCATCTTATTTTACTTTGTGTATTTTGTTCAAGCAAAATATTAAAACCACCTGATCCAGAACAACGTACAGTGGTGCTTGAAAGTTTGTGAACCCTTTAGCATTTTCTATATTTCTGCCTAAATATGACCTACAATATCATTAGATTTTCACACAAGTCCTAAAAGTAGATAAAGAGAACCAAGATACACAATTGAGATAAAAAATATTATACTCTGTCATTTATTTATTGAGGAAAATTTATTTACTGAGCAATATTACATATTAGTGAGTGGTAAAAGTATGTGAACCTCTAGGATTAACAGTTAACTTGTAGTGAAATTAGAGTCAGGTGTTTTAATCAATATGATGATAATCAGGTGTGAGGGGGCACAATGTTTAATTTAAAGAACAGGGATCTATCAAAGTCTGCTCTACATAACACGTTTGTGGAAGTTTATTATGGCACGAACAAAGGAGATTTATGAGGACCTCAAAAAAAGAGATGTTGATGCTCATCAAGCTGAAAAAAAAGGTACAAAACCATCTCTAAAGAGTTTGGACTCCACCAATCCACAATCAGACAGATTGTGTACAACTGGAAGAAATTCAAGACCACTGTTACCCTCCCCAGGAGGGGCCGACCAACAAAGATCACTCCAAGAGCAAGGCGTGTAATAGTTGGTGAGGTCACAAAGGACC
>JAVSBU010000041.1:1620875-1631323 GCA_033118015.1 Loricariichthys derbyi
AGGCCACGCCCACCACGGGTTAATTCGTAAGCATCCAGGTTTTGCAGGAACACTCCAGGATACACTGCGGAAGTTTCTGTAAGCCAAATCTCGGTTAACTCGGGCGCAACCGTGTATGTGTGAACGGGGCTTTTACCACTGTAGCAGCTAAAGGCTAAACAATGGTTTATCTAATATTGTACAGCTACCCAAAATGAGACGGCTAACAGCTATCCTGTGCTGAAAGCCATCTGGTTTGATTGATCTTCAAAGTCAGAATTCTTGCTTGAATTAAGAAGTGTTTGAATTCCAAGGTTCCACTACAGGTCTTATAAGAAGATACAAAAGGTTGAGACAGCAGAAAAGAATAAAGACAAACAGGACGTACAAGTCAACAGTAAGGGTGATAATATTTCCTCACAATTATGTGAAGTCAGACTGAACCTAGGGGAGAATGAGGAGGTCCCACTGAAGAGCAATAAAATGGACAGCAGACTGAGAATAACCTCAAAGTACAAGAAGAGTGATTTGTATTTACAGAACTCAGTACAAAGTCACTGGCAGCAGAGATGCTGAAATACTCAGCACCGTTAATTCTTCTTAACTCTGTCTACGGCTGAATTGTTGTATCTAACTCCATTCTACCTTAATCCTGCTCGAGACCAAACATGGCTGCTGCCTTGAAGAAAGTCAGCTGAGACAAAACATGACCTCGAAAAGAACAGAGCAAGACATAAGGAAAACAACTGCGGAAGAACGTCCCGAGGGAGGACCGGGGCCGTACCAGCTGCCCGGATGAACACTGAGGAAGAAAAGGAGTGGCTGAGTAAACACTCACAAAGCCATCTGAAGAGCAGAAATGGACTGTAGCTAAAAAGACACTGAAGGGCCTACAGGGTGGTCGAGGGATCCTGGGTCATTCCCACTGCTGGTCATCTCTGTACTACAGCCAACTATTAATAACTGTACAATAATACCAAAAGAATGAATAGAGACAACGCATTACTGAGCCCTGAGCTCCACATTTTATATTGAGGATATTCTCCAACAAATCCATCCAAAGTTTATTATAAACCGAGTGCTATGTGTCATAGCTTAGCTTAGCTTGAACACGCTGAAAACACTCAAGTTATGAATATCTATAAGTTTTAAATATCTCAAACGTGATAAACAAAAACACAATGGCTAGTCCATTGGCAGACGGAGATCTGCTGCTGGGAGAGTTGAAGCTCTGTTTCAGGTCTATGTTGAAACCTTCTTCACCAACATATAGATTAAATAAATCCAACCACCAACTCTCTGCCCCCTCATTTATTACCAACCATCTGCTGCAATACAACCAGTCATTTGTTGGCGACGTCTCATTCCTGAGCATTGAGCAATTCTTTATCATCAGCTCTCCATCCAGCTTCTCTACAGAGGTCTCCATTTATACATCCGTCCCTCACACAGGTACTTAAGAGTAGGTCAGTGCTACTTTCATACTAGAACAGATTCTATACCAGGTGTTACAGAGAGCTGCACGGAACATTTGGCAAACAATCGATTGGTATGTTAGAGTGGATTCAATCAACCAGTCCATAAGGACCAACCACAAAATGTGTTCAACACACAAAAGCACAGAGCCACCTTCATACTCCTATCATTTTACATTAGATTGTGATTTGTGAACCTTTATGTCTTCTAGGAAACTTCTACAACAACAACAACGATCTTCTTATTGGGAATCTGAGATATGATCTTCTGCCTACAGTGCACACATCACAAACCAATATCAAATATTCACACTAACACAGACTTCAAGCATAAAGCAGCAGCATTCTTAGAACGTACATCATTTATACGTTATTCAGTCTATCAAATCCCACTGATAGGAGCCAGTTCACAAAGCACAAACCCAGTATCTTTATCAGGTTTGTAAAGAACCTTTTCATCCATTAACGTCAACCGCTCGTCTTTTCTCCAACATCAATGGAACATGCAGCGACTGATGTGGTTTCATTTCTGAACGGAACAGCCTCCCATGTGCACGACCATGTCATGTGTATCTGCTGAAGGCATCTGCTGAAGGCCCCTCCACAAGACCTGATGCTTTCACTAGTAATCTAGGCCTGATTATTCAGGGACGTGTGTTTACTTTTCACATGTAATCTCTAGCTTGCCTGGTCCTGCTGCTAACTAAACAGAAACTGGGAGGAGGGGGACCCCATGGCTCCACAGACTGGGACTAATGGTCATGGAAATATCCGGGCTTTTGTTGCCAGCATCCAGGCTGAGAGTTCAGCTAACTCCTGGCTTTAAACAGGCAGTGAAGAGGCCTTGGCTGGTCAGGCAAAATAAGCTAAGCTTCTGAAGCCTTCAAACAGTGCAAAAAGATGACAAACATTTTCACACACACCAAGATTTACAAGGTTAGATATCAATCTAAAATAAAAACACTCTTCTGTTCATGATGTACAAAACAAGCTTAAAGAGCCAGTTACAAACAGTCAGTAAAATGATTCATACAGAACCGTCAAATGCTGAAGTTCAACCATTTTTTTCATTTTGATTGCAACTAAATCTCATTATCAAATATTAGAGGAGTTTTTTCCTTGGTTCTGAGTCTCAGTCGTGTTAAACACGCTAACAGAATCCTTACACAGCATCGTTTCATTATAAGCTCCTGTGTTACACAACTTTATGTACTAAGCAGTTTCATCGTCGTTCCAAACACTCATATCTGAGCTCCATTCACACATTTACAGTTATATTTCCACACTAATTCTTCTGGGCCTGTGGTGGTGCAGTGGTTACAGTACTGGACTACTGATCAGAGGGATCAGGGTTTAAGTCCCAGCACGGCCAAACTGGGCCTTTGAGAAAGACTCTCACAACAAATAATCTCAGAAACTGTTGGATAAAACTGCGTCATTTGTAAATCACCTGGAAAAAGCTGTTTGCTAAGCGCTATAAAGTTAAGTGCAGATTCATTTCACACAACTACCATAACACAATTCTAACGTACATAACAACTACGTACTTACAACTGATACGACTGGCAGCTTGCCAAAGGTGGGATTTGAACCCTGGACCTTCAGTCCATAGTGAAGTACCTCAATTACTAGGTACCACAGTCCCTGAGCTCACATGGGTTAAAAATAGCTTAAACTCTACTTTACATCCAATTGAACTAATCTGAATTCATTTCCCTAAAAGGTGAAGAAGTTCTGTTGATACCAGCACCAAACACTGGATTTCTCAGCACTGTTGTTATTACCTACCTGCCAAGAGAATAATTTACTGTTAAACAGCTCATAATAGAAATAATAATTAAACCTTCACATAAGAATAAACAACAAACCTCTTAAAGTCTCAGACTTCTTAAAGAATTAACTGGAAATTCATGGAAGTCCATAAATATGTACACATCTAAAGAAGAAAACTTCAAACTAACTCTTCACTGGGAGACAGAATATCTCTCCCATTTAATGACCAGCAGTGTGAAACGTCCCATATAAACATCACTGAGCCCATTTGCAGTACAGCACAAGCTTATGTTAAAGATCTCCTCTGCATACACATCACTTTTTATCTCTTGCTAGGGTGAATTTTCCATCATGGCATCTAATAATGAAAGAAAGTCTTCATAAAGTCGCTTGTTGTGGAGATTTGGAGATTTCCCATAGGAATGGAGATGACCTGCAGCAGGTCTGAGTGCCAAGCTCATGCTACCTCAGCAGTGATGTCATTATGGATCCAGATGTTGGGATGTTGCTAATCTGAGAGATGGTTGAGTTTGTGTAGTCAGTGCTATTAAACCACTTTTGCATGGGGTTTGTGAGTCACAGTCTCTGCATGATGAGACAGGAAAGTTTTAGGACTTACAGAATAACATTTATGTGCTACTAATGTGCTATAAAGTGAGAACACTGAATTTCAGATTAGTATCAATATACACAAACTGCACAGCTCAACATGAGCCTTCATTTTTCAAATGTTCTCCTTTCCCACTGAATTAGTTTCTCTATGGCAGCAGTAAGTCAGTAAGCCAGCCTTCAGAAGCCTTCAGTAACTACAGGAGATGATCTAAATAATACTGTATAAAAGATGATGCAAAAACCACGTTAAACAAACCGAACAAAGGAATCAAGCAAAGCAGAGACACAAAACGACATCTTAATAACGCAGTGCACTAAAGCACCCAAGAACACTCAGTTCTTACAGAGTCACACTTCAGTTTCTATATTTGTTATTTCCCTTCTCAGTCCTATAATAACAGGAAATATGTAACATGCTCACATAGGTAGTTTTTGCAAAAGACTGAGTGAAAGTGAAACAACTTTAAGCTTAGCTGTGTTATTAAGTTAGGCTTTTACAGCTGTGCTGTTCCACATCTGGTTCATGTGTTATGGTGTCTTCACTTCATGGCTGAAGGTCAAAGGTAGGGGATGTACAAAAAAAAATCATATTATCGTGACACTAAGTCATTGCCTGAATAACACGTGCACCAATGTGTCCACACAACATCTGTAAATGTGAGCAGCTTTTACAGCCTGTCTACCAGCGTCTGAGGACATGCACAGCCACACTTAGACTGACCAAACAGACTGTTTAATGGGTAATAAACTAGTACAAATACCATGTTCAATAAGAAAATAGGTTACATCTACCAACAGTACAGTCATGTTTTCTTTTCCCAAAGAGGTATTTGGTCGGAGTGGCTGCACACTGCGGAGCAGAACATCAGAACCTCTGCCACATCCGTTGGAAATGCAAACAAAATTAATTACGATCCCATGGGCTGGGAACACCCGGCTCAGCCACACGATTTCATTCTGCTTTACAAGAATCTTTGTCCAGTGTTAGCATGGCAGCTGTTCCACAATTTGTTGCCCAACCACTGCAAATCCAGTTAGGAAATTTAACCCACAGCTGGCAACCACAATACATCCCATAATAATGCCATGAAGTTAACAGCAGCTCTGTTTTAGTCTTTAGTGCAGTCAACTGAACTGCCTATAAAAAGGGACATGAGGTTTACCAGAAATTATTATACATAATCATTATTATATATAATGTACTTATAATTTAAGGGGTATTTACACAAGATAATTGCATGCAAAGATACTTAGACTGTTAAAAAACAAGTGGAACACTACCATCCACACAGCATCCTTAATTTATCTTTTTTGTGATAGTAAAATACAACTGTGTTTGTTTTTGTTTATCTCCTTATTGTACTGAGATTTTGTGCAAATGTCACAGTGTTCAAAAGAATGGCTTCATTTCAAAAAGTATCTCAGGAAATATCTGATGAAGCACAAAACTCATTCTCCATTAAGAAAGCTGTGATGTCTGAACTGCCTGAGGAACAGAACCTACCCCCTGACTAATGACTAAACACATACACACCTGTGTTTTAGTGACACTTTGGATGTGACACACCTGATAAGTACATATTCATCTAGCATTAAATCTGACATGCATTTCTCAAATTTCTATCATTCAAAGGCTGTATCAAACTTTTCTGCACTCATTTACACTCTGGCCATTAAAGTACAGACTTGGTGAATCTACTAATGTTTCTTAAAACCAACACCAAGGTGCAACTACAAAGGGCAACATTGTAACAGATCACCTGTTATTATTTACAACATCAATCAGGTGCATAATATTTAAATAACTGAACAACAGCCAGCCTATTTTAACTCATGATTATGTATTATTATCTGCGCCAAAATTATTAATAACTACAAATTTGATTTTTAACAAAGCAGAGCCATCTGTCATTCTTACATTTTGAACACTTCCTTAATTCCCACACTTATTTAGCTGGTTAGACATTAAACCACCTTTAAACAGTTAATCTTAAACTCTGAAGATAAGTTAACTTTACGTCTGGCTGTTTGCAAACCAAAAGTCATAGGGATGAGTTTTGGGTTTTAACAAGTCCATGTTACATGTTCACAATGCAGAAATGAGGTCACCATAGTTTTCTTTTTGGGATTGGCAGGTTTTAGCAGCTGCCACTAAAACAGAGTGGCAAATGTAGTGAGAGGTCACATGGGGAATCGCTGCTGCCATTAAATCTGGCATATTAAGGGGCCGCTGTAGTGACAAGTCTTATGGCAAACATGCCACTAGCACTGGCACTAAATCTGGCACACACAAGGTGCTTTCACACCAGATGGTTCTAATTTGGGAGGAACTTATGCCTGCTGAGTTCACCCAAGAACTACACTCCTTACAGGACATTTTTGGTTTGCACTGAACAACACAATGACGCACGCCATGTGAATTTTGCTTAGATGACTTAAAATCATGTTGTCACATGTAGACTAAAGCCTGAGCTGCAGTGTTGGTCCATTTGTCTGTGTTTTTTTTCCATTTTAATTGTGAAGCTTTATTGTTTATAGCTGTCCGTGAATGTGTATATTTAAATGTGGAACTTGAATCCTTAACTAAACAGTTAAAAGTTCCTTATACAGAGTTCTAAGAATACACAAAGGGGGCACAATTCTAAGAACTACAAGACAGTTCCTTTAGAGATAACTGCTTTGACTCAACACAACTTTAAGTGACCGACACTTTAATCGGTCTAACCGGGCTGATCAGAGCTCAGTGGAGCTGGCCGAAATGGTTTGCTTCAATTCATACAATGCTGGTGTGTCACATAAACCTCAAACTTTAATAATTACATAATCAAATTCTTCATCTATATTGCATTTTAGAGTCTCCCCAAATGTGGTCGGTAGGCATTTTGCAGAACCTGCATTTATTTCCAGGGTTGCCAAATTCAACTAGAGAAACCAGAATCCAGATCTGGAAACAGGCCACGAATCAGAGAAATCTCTTAGAATAAGAGAACCTGCCAAACATGCTTGATTCTGCTAGGACAGTGAGCAAAAAACTAAAATCAGATTAAGGGTATACATGCACTGAGCAATCCGACTACTGAGATAAAATCCAGCTCTCGTTATCATTTTCCTTAATCTGAGAAATCAGAGTATGCCGTTTGCATGACCACTTAAATAATCAGATAACAGCAAAAATCTGATTATGATCGGATATTTAAGTGCATGGAATTGCACTCAGTGTTGGAGTGGGATTGTTCAAATTCCCTGCTCTGTATTCTCCAACTTTATAAGATGTTATAGGAGAATACTCTGCAGTTTTGTTAACAGAGTGTTGCATGCAATTTACACTATTTTGTGCAGTAGCGAAAGTGTAAAAATTACTTTTGCATTCCTTCCTCAACAGCATGTGTCCTGATTTTTTTTTCTTCAATAAAACATGACAATTATTTTGTAGTTAAAGGTTTACACAAAAGTGGAATTAAATTATCACCCAGTTAACGGTGCTTAAAACAAGCAAATCAAACCTTGACCTAAGTGCAGATTTCCACATGCCCCCCCCCCCTCCTCCCCTCTAAATGAACTCTACACTGATCAAGGGGCATGCCTTCAAAAGAAACAAAAGTGATCCAGACCTCTGAATAAGGTCGGGTTTTTTCAATATATGCCAACCCGATGCAGAGTTTGAAAAGCTGCCTGCTTTGATCTCTTCTCAAGTAGACGAGACGGCCTGCAGATGAGCTCGCTCTAATACCAGCGTAACACAGGCAGCCAAACAGCTGTTTGGATCCATTTCAACACCTGTCGAGAAGAAAGCTTCTACCTGTGACATGTATAGCCAAAAAAAAGAGCCTGATGCTCCTGTTCTCACCCGAGGGGACATGACAAGTGAATCAGCTTACTAACTCAAATCTACTGTGCTCTGACTCAGATTCCATGTACTACTCTAACATTCAAGTGTGAATAAACAGGACACGATTAAACAATAAAAAATTTTAATCTAGCAAAGACTGAGTAAGAACAGGTTACAGAAAATGAGAACGATCATTCTTAAATCGTTCATTTTCAAAGTAACAACAAGCCTGAAAGAGCAATTGATTTAAGACATGAAAACAACCCAGAAGACACAACACTGTTTCCACCTTGGCATATATACAGAAAACCAAAATCTGGATCCCATTCCATCAGAGGCTTCTCCCTTTAAGTGAGAGCTATAAGAAGGTATAATTTTGACAACCTGCAGTAAACAGACCTCAAGAAGGAAACTTAGGTGGCCTCGTTGTTGCAGTGGAGAAAAGTAACGTAGGCATGTAAAACCTGAGAAAGCGTCTTCATGACATTTGGCTTCCAAACAGCTCTCGGTTCAGATAAACAGACTGTTTCTATTACAACACGCAGTCCATACATAAAGAGGGTTTGGAGCAACCTTGGGAAAGTTCTACAGATAGAAACCACGTCACAACATTTCTCATACTCAAGGTAGCAATGGCAAAGAAATCCAGATAAATTCCAGTAAAATCTGCTAGAAAAAACTAAATGTCCTCAGAGATAAGGGCACCCACAGAGATTCCAAAGACTTGGAGAAAAACAACAGTGTGAATGCAGATATGAAAATTCTTGGAATTTATCAAAACATGGCACGGCAACAAAGTTATAAATACGTCAATTAAATTTTTTAAATGCCAGTATCCTGTTCTAACACCTACAGAGTCTGGAAAAGAATTGAACACACCAACAATTCAACAATAACGTATTGTGAGCAACGTCTGAAAGGTCATATTCCACAAGAGCATTAAATACTTATAATGTTTTTAAATCCTTTTCGAACAAAAACACACAAACACAAACCTGATCTAAACTGACTGTTAATAAATATTTGAATGATAATACTGAATTGAGTTTTGTAACAAAGTCATCAAAACAAACTTAACATCTCAATTATGATGAACCCATGGGTTCAGCTTACTGTGTTTATTAAACAATAAGAGTAATTACAGAACACCTACAAACAAGGAGTCAATTTTAAAACCTCGCATGACAAAGTTAAGGTTCTTAAATCTTAAAAGGCTAAACAAACTAACAGATAATTACCTAATGAAGATCCTCTGTAACTCCAGTCTTTACCCTCCAGCAGTTCTTATTAGTTCATTAAATATCATCTAAATGACCCATAAACATAATCAGAACGTCTAATAACCTCTTAAAGGTACCAATATTGTTAGAAATCCATAACCTACCATGTGCTGGTGTAACTAAGCTGTTTGTACACTTTAGTAGTTACACAGTGAGTTTAGATAAAGACACCAGCCTGCACCTTTCCTGTCCCAAAGTCTGCACTCCCATCATTAGGATCCATATGGGACCAAAGCCCAGTGCATTAGAGGTAAAGCTTACCTATGCTGTGCAGCGTTCACTTGCTCTGAAGTTGCTGTAGCCTCATTATCAGCGCTCAGCTGTTCGCTGCTGGCTTTGGAAGAACTTTTCGATAATTCCTGAGCTCCAGGAGTTAATCTACTGCCTGCTTTAGGAGCGAGATGATCAGTTAATGAGTGGTTCTGATGAACATGCCGGTTCTGCTGGGACAGAGCGGGCTGGACCGCTGCAGGAGACGAGACGGATGAAAAGTGGAAGTGCGGCGCTGCTGAAGGCGCCCCGCTCTCGGTATGCAGCAGCAGATCCTCCGGTTCCTCCAGATCCACACTCCGGACTTTCTGCAGATCTTTCCGCCTCCACTGCGCACTTTCCCCCGCGTTTCTCTTCACCGCGCCAGGACTGCCGGATAAACCAGGCGTCACGGAACCGCTCCGAGCTCCGCTTCCAACGTTTGCGCCGTCGTTTGAATCTAATAATCCCGACGACGAGGTCCGGCTCCCCGCCGTCGCCATTTTCTGTTCTGAATTTTAGCACTTAATAGGTGCAATGAGAGGGAGTGGAGGATGCAGGGGGAGGAACCAGGGGAGGAGCTAGGGGAGGAGCTAAACACCTACATTCTGTTGACACGGACTATCACGTACTGTACATCAAATAGACTGGTGGCGGCACCGCGTTAGAACAGGAACAGGCTTCATTAATGCAGGGTTATTATGGGGTGTTCCACAAATCCAGCATCATAGCATCAGATTAACAAAGGCAAAACAGATAGCACTTAAAGAATTGTCCCGATCTGTATATTACTGTTATTCTCAAAATAATTTAGGCTCATTATCTGTTTCCAAACTCTCCAGCAGCATCTCTCTGACTTTCCTTTCTATATGTACAGAGGCTCACCGTTTAACATTAACGAAACCTTTATCGTACAAAGTCTTAAAATGTGTAATAAGAATTAAATGCCTGTTTTATAAACATCTAATTCATGTCTTAATGACAAAAAACTAGTACAAGCTTAATCTTTCGACACCTGCTGACAGAAAAGAGAATCACAGCCTTGAATTTGTTTTCATTATTGATCTTTCAAATATTATAACAGATACAAATATAGGAGTTACTGTATTACATGTGTGTAGATTAAATGAGTAATATATTAATTCTTAGTTACTCAGATAGATTATCACGTGTAAAAATATAAAGACACAGGGTTTATTCAATAACACATGAACTGTCAGTAAATACAGGAACTGAGCAACATTGTCTTTT
>JAVSBU010000041.1:1679845-1702626 GCA_033118015.1 Loricariichthys derbyi
GTGCTTACAATCATGCAGTTATTGAATCAAACACCAGGGGTGATTTTGATGATTTTTATCATATTCACCATGATCGGTTTGTTTTTGTTTTTTTTTTTTTTTTTTTTTTTGCCAATCAGTCAGGTCTGAATATTTCTAACTGTGGATTTCCTGGGATTTTTCTTGCACAGTGTTCTCTAGCATTTCCTTAAGGCAATGGTGCAATAAAGAAAAAAAAAACATCAGTTGAGCCACAATTCTGCAAATGAAAATCTTTTGTTCATGAGGGTGGTCAGTGGAGAATGGCCAGATGGGCTTGAGCTGAAAAGAAAGGCTCAGGTACTCTGTACAATTGTGATGACCAGAAAAAGCCTCCTGAAATGCACGACACATCAGAACTTGAGGCAAATGGGCTATAGTATGGAGGTGCTACCCAGTGGTAGTACAGTGTTCCTAATAATGCACTCGGTGAGTGTATACAGGAATTCAGTAATGATCATTTTAAAATAGCAGCCCAGCCAAAGTTTGTAGTCCTCCATGTGTGTTAACTGATAGTAATTTAGGTCATGTGCTGTAAAAGTGTGGGAGCTTTATTGGTTTATTTTAATTTTTTGAGTTTACAATGGCATTTGGACTTTAGAGTTACAGTGTTTGCTAAAGATTTAAAAAGAAATGGTGAATTAAAATGTTTTTGGTGTATCTTTTTAATAATGTAATGTACATCATTAGTCTCCCTCTATAGTCCTCTAGAGTATTATACAACTCGAAAGAAGAAGAAAGCAATTGTTCTGTATTGTAGCACTTTCTTTATCGTGTGTACTGTATTAGTTCACGTTAAACATGTATGGTACTGTATGAATATTCATTAACTGCCTTGTAATGTTTGTAAAAGGTTGCAACATGTAGGATATGTATCTGAAGGTTACGTTTAAGTTTCTAAAGTTCATGCATGCCAACAGTTGGGTCCTTTTTTTAAAAAAATGGTGCTATAATATATAAAGGTGCTCAGAGGGACCCCAGCTGCATGCATGTCAAATGAAAAATGATATAGAACAAACTTGAAGCTAGTTGTTGATCAGTCACAAAAACAAAATGTCCTTCCTAAGCAGAAGAGGGTTTGTGTAACTGTAAATTGCACAGTCGGTCAAAACCTCAACCATGAGACTGACTTAAGACACATTGTGTCAGTTCCTTAAGTTTGCACCAGCAGAAGAGTGCAGAGTACAAGACAAGACATACATGTAGCTGCTCTAGAACTATTCTCATCTTTGTAAGCTTCGTAAATGATAAATGCGCCAAAGTAAATGCTGAGAATGAGAAGCCTATTTACAGTTACTCAACCTTTGTGTGGATACGCTCCAAAAGAATCCATAGACAATCTAATTAAATAGGACCTTTTTATGCTCATATTGAAAATGTTTTGTCTTTTTTAATAACTTGTGTCACAGAATATAAGAAAAGAGATTTATTGGAAATTGGTGTGGAAGATGTGGAAGACTATGCTTTTAAAACAGGAGAATGTGGTAATGTTGGTTGTATCTTTGTTTGTTTTAATAAATGAAAGTTAAGAAGATAAGAATGTGGTGCATTATTTGCATCTATAATGATGAGGAGGATCTTTATATATGATGCCTAAAGGCTTATTTTTCTCAAGTGAGTTATAGAAATGCTTTCATAGCACATGATTAAATATTAGATCAACGGTACTTTCAATGTCAAACACAATTCAGAAACAAACAGAATGAAATAAGCAGTTTTTTTAAACCATACATAACCTTATATTTAAAAAGAGTTTGCCCTGTTTCAATGTTTAGCTTTATCTAATTTAACCCTAAATTCCTAACAGTGCAAAGTTTTGCTAATACAATGTATATGTATTTTTTATTCATTTCCAACCCTAAAAATTAGCCTAGCCTAGCCTAGAGCCTAAGTCGGCTCTAGCAAAGATTGCACCTCATTTTAAAAGCATTACTATTAATAATTGAGTTTTGCAAGGGTAGCTTTGATACGTAAGAGAAAATTGAGAATTAAAAGTATTAACCCATCATGATTCATGATCTTAAATATAATCTATGTGATAATATCATTCGTTATTTTTCAGTCCTGTATTAGCTATTTTCATGCACTCATTTCATTTGATCTAAAGCTTATTTTAAACGTCTCCTTAATTTGAAGTTCAGATTGAATTTAAGCAGAAAGACAAAGTTTTAACAGCAGCCTTAGACAGTTTTAGGATTAATACAACTAAAAAAATCCTCTTCCCTCTTTAAGGACAGTTTATGCAACCGTTTCACCAGACCACACTTCCTGTCACAGCGTTGTTCTTATGGGAGGTTCAGACAGCCTCCACACATTCATACAATACAGACACATCAGAATTTCTGGAATTTATGTATTTGCTGTTTGATATTATTATCAGGAAAGCAGTCCGAAGATTCATTTCTGAATAAAACAGTAATGCGTTTCAAAGCAGATTGGGTTTGGTTTTTCATTTGAACACACAGTAGTACTTGATACATTTCACACAATTTTAGGAAGTTGATAAAGTATAGAAAAGAAAGAATGGGGAAGAAAGGCTGTCCACTTATGTCCTCTGCTACATGGCACCAGCCCATGCTTTTTTTTTTTTTTTTTTTTTAAATAATTTACCATATAAATGTTAAGGAAACAAAATATTTTACATTTCTTCATAATCTTCAGAGCCACTCACATAGCTAATTCTATTCAAGCACATGCTGTGGTTCCTCTAAAGAAGCATAACCTATGGTTTTAATGCTAACAGTGCTGGGTAATTTCCTGTGCCTTAGCTCTTCACAGTTTGAGGTCAAGTGATTTCCTTTTTGGTATGTCTCACTTGATGTTCCTCAAACTAAAGTGACAAACTGAACAGTTCCCCTAAAGACACATCACACACCCTCACATGCTTAAACAACCTGCTCATGATGGTAAGTACCAAAAACTTTTACTATAAATACATTTTAGCAAATATTTTAAAAAACAAAAAACATGAAGAGCTAGTCAGTGTTATCACTGAAAACGGATATGTGCAGGTGAGAAAGACTACCGCCTTAGATAAGTCAAATTAAAAATGAATATACTTTTTTTTAACACTAGTGCATTTGCGGTGTGATTTTCATTAACATGATCTGAATCGATATTCAAACATCAGTATTTTACAGGTAACATTTAACTGTGTATCCATGCAACTGTCATTGTTCGATGTTTGAGAAGAGAGAGAAACCGTACAACACTGCGCTTGCCTCTGTAGATCATTGAGATTTGTCTGTGCTGTAATGTCACATGTTCACATGCAGCAAAAAGTCTTGTTAGTGTTTCCAAGGGACATAGTCAGAGATACAGAGATCTATGTTTTCATGCCATATGTAACCTTGTATATACAAACACAAAAATAGCATAAACTTGTGTAGGAATGTGTATATTTCTACAAAACTGACTTTGCTAGTTAGTTAATCTAGTCCATTAGTACATTATTTATGACTCCATTTGTCAGTGGCAGCAATGATCAAATTCACTGGAGCACTTCAGCTGTAAAACTACCAATAAATTTGTGAAGCAACAAAAATAAGAAACATACAGTGCAGTGCAGGGATAATGTTTGGCATTTAAATCTCGCACGAAAATGAAAATACTTGTCAGGAAAAATGTTCTTTGAAACTACAGGCATAGTCCTAACCGACACTCCATAGAGTTTGTGCATCCCTGGGAGTCTATTACACATATGTGCATGCATTAAAAAGAATGTGTTATTTTGAGCAAGGCGCAGGCTTTTATGGCAGTGAATGGAGTGTGGGCAGGTGCGTTTTACACAGGAACAAAACCTCTCTGCGTTTACTGGACAGTGTTTTTTTTTGTCCCTCTACAATCATGTGACTTGTGCAGCATAATATTGACAAACCTTCGAACACTTCTACACCGTCATTAAGGGTGTATGTAAATCTAACCTAACCACAGTTTGGCAAGTCTGCCCACTCTTCTGTGCTACTCTCACCTACATATAAGCAAAAAACTTCTTCTATTGATTAAGTGGTGAAATTATACTAGTGAATGGTAAATAAAGAGCTAAACTTTTAGAGCACGAGTCAGAATTCCAGGACCTCACATTATAGGTTGATCAGTCTTTGAAACCTTCTCAAAGAACTTTCATGGACTATAAGTTTTTGGGTAGACAGCCATGTTTCCTTTTGGTCTGTTTGCACCATATGTCCCGAAAGAACACTGATATCTGAGAGAGGAGACGTCTACCTTTCCGTTGAAAGCTCCCAAGAACTCATGCAACTACTTGGTAAATAAAATCACATCACTTATTCTGATCTTCAATGTTAATGGCATGAATAGATCACAGCTACACCAAACATACTGGTGCTGAAGCTGATTAGTGGATTTTCTACCCAGCACACAGACTGTGAAGACTTGCAAAAGAAAATCATTAGCCTGCGAACTCCACAGAGGTGCTGCTCTAGTCCTGTCATTCAACATGTTCACTCAGACTGTGGAGCCAAATACAGCAAGACCCAACTCCCCAAATTTGTAAATAAAACCATGGTGAAAGGAGACAAAAGTCTGTTTATAGGAAGACGATAGTCTGCTTGTTTGGTGTCTGAATGGAAACTTCGCCATGCACATCTCATTGCGTATTTCTGAAAACGTAGAAGTATGGTTGCTCCGGTTCTCATAAACGGCAGAAGTAGATCAGAAAGCACACCATCATTTGCTCTCTCCGAGGAGACTGACCAACTTTTGTAGGAATGTAGTACACTGATCAGATACATTGCAGTGTGTTTTGGAAGACTAGTCACCCATGGACCTACATTTTTGAACAGCAAAACCTAGCAACACTCTCACTAATACCTTCATGCAGTACAATGAAAGTTTTTGGTTTCCAAACTGTTGCTCATCCCACAGAGGGATTTGGGTCTCTCTCTACTGCAATACCTTAACTGTATTCTAACTTGTATTAGACATACAGTCCCTGCAATAATCATTTTATTTCCAAGTTTGTATGTTTATGTTACCGGAAGTGTCACTTTTTATGTTACAACCCATCCCCTTGCAGACTCTTCTGAGTTGTGTACTAGATGGCATACTTTGTTATTTGGTTCATGTACAATTAATATTTTGAATTATATCACATTTAAAAGTGTAGCTGTAGCACAAGTATTTCTTTGTCTTTTTCTCCCATTTGTGTCATATGAGAGTAAAAGTACAACTTAGGAGAACAAACACTGGTGTTTATCATGTCTGCAGGCAAATATGTTGTTTGTAATTGCTGAGCAACTACAACACTTATAATCTAGAATCATTCTGTTTTCACAGATTCCTTGACTTTTTGTATAAAGATGAATTAAAATTGATTAATGAATGTACTAAACTGCAATTTTAAATTGGATCTACTCTTAATTATTACAGAAGACTTAATGCTGTTGTTAGTAAAGGAAGGTAGTACAAAGTGAAGGGGTGGCAATAATTTTGTTAAAAAATTACAATAGATTTATTTTAGTCAAATGTTTTTTTATAAGCTGATAGTTTGCATTTGTTTAAAATGTAATACTGTCACTTTTTCTCTGTCACATCACATTTGCAACGCAAATTTTTAGATCATTTTATGTACGCAAGAATACATGCTGGTAAGAATGCAGGGCTCAGGAACCAGTAAACTTCAATCCTGATAGGAAGGAAATTTTGTTCTGAAAGTTGTTGATGGCTAGTGGTCCAAAATGCAACACCTGAGGAAATGGACTTTTAAATTAATTTCCATGCTATGTTTTTTAGAATTATTAGAATAATAATTCATTGACTAATTATTAATTATTAAGTACTCACAAATGTACAGTGAAGGTAGAAGTCAACCGGCCATTTGTTGTACCAAGTGCCTGTGACAAAGCTAGGAAGTAACTCTTCAACTACACTGGATATTCACATATTAGCAGGGGACATTTTTATCTTATACAGAAACCAGAGAGCAGCGATGTGTACTGAGAACAGACCTGTATTGTCCAACAGTGCAATAGTGAAAACCACATATGCAACAACATGCAGCTTCAAATAACAAACAGGAGGTCTGTTTACTTTTGACAGAGTCAGTTTCTGTAGCAAGCAGCCATGGAAGGACGAGGAAGAAAGAGAACTATTGAGATTTCCACAGCTAACCAAAATAAGCAGACTGGGACCCAGACACTGAGGAACTTCACCATACCAAGAAAGAAGCGGGTGTCTGGACAAGGTTTTTGCAATTCACCCAGAATATATGTTTTTAAAAAAGTATCATATTTATGAGAAAAGTACAGTTAGTCAGCTTTCACAGCTTGTTCTTTCCCATTGTTTGAGTCATAACATTTATGGCAATGTTTTGGTTATCAGCTCGGTCTTCTTTTTAAATGTGCTATTACTGTGCTCCACTGAACAGTCCTCCTAGACCCTTGTCCAGAGGAAAGTCGTGAGTATACCCTCATTCAGTCCAAGCTGAAGGAATCCAGATTAGATATGAGGAAGGAACATGCTAATGACTGGCTGTGGAAAGATGTAAAGTTAGTGCACAATGAGGTGTTCCTCAAGGAATTCTCAGAAAAAAGGTAAGTATTAGAATATATTAAGTAATATTTTTATTCTATTATTTTATTATGTAATACATTTTTTTATTGGTTGCAGGTCTGATATGCGTGCCAAAGGTAGACATGGGAGAGAAATGGAAGAACACTATTGCTTTTTGGTTGAATCTTATGAAGCAACAACTCAAATTTACCAGTTTGGACTGAGAACTGGGAGCCAGGAACACTGTTCTTTGGGAAAGCCATCACATGGGGTTTATTTGTTTAAGTATGTTGACGTGGCTTTGAAACATGCAACTGCTAATGCACTGAGTGGGAAAAATCTGATTGTCTTCAAGGTAGGTTTAACTTTCTCTGCAAAAACAAATATGTTGCAGTTGTGAATAGGATCTAATAAGTTACATTGCTTACATTTATTGAAATATCTTCTAGTAACACTCACATTCTTTGAGGTGACTAGAATATGGAGGGACCATGGTTATAATAACTTTGAATGTGGCAACAAACACTAACTGCTTCAGAAGGCAAGCAGCTCAGCTGTCCCTCAAATGGATGAGCGTAAATTAATGTAGCTGTAATAGTAACTCACATGCTGCTGCTTGCTTTCAAAGTGACGAGTGTGTGTCGCCCCATTCAAAGTTACTGTAACAGCTTTTGTTTGGTCACCTCACAGAACCATGTGTAACCGTGTGAATCGTGTGTAATATTGCCCTCAGATGATATTTCAATAAATAAACCACCAACCTCATTATCAGAACACTTTTATGGTTTTCTATTGAAGGTCCTCTTTGGAAAGGTGAAAAAAGTAACACCAAGCATGGAGTGGAATAAAACAGTAGACCCTATGGTTGCCTTTGACTGTCATATGGCTAAAGACACAGTTTCTTATCGCGACAGTCTTTACCAGCAAGCTCTGAGTTCATCTGTAAGTCAGTAATGGCAAAATGATGTCATAACATAATAATGTCATGCAAAAATGTAATTATTAGTATTTGATGCTTCTAGGTCTATTTGTTTGACTACAATGAAAAACAGGAACTCAACCAAAGGCCAAGGCAGTGTATGCCATATGCAGTGGTTTCATTTGCTTCGGCCATAAGTCCACCTATCTCACCAACTAAACCTCTTGCTGGCCTCATGCATGGTATGATAAAGTATGTTATAACAAATCCTTCTGATAACATATTCATTAAGAATGCACGCATTTGTTAAGCAGTTCTATAATTAGTATATTTAAGACCATTTGTGACGCATGAAATTTACCAAACCTCTGATGTTTTTCTAATCTACTCTGGCAGGACCTCTAGAACATTTGAAAGGTTGCACCGTGGCTAAGAGAAGAGGCAAAGGAGAGAATGCCACAGTGACATTTAAACGTTTTCCAACACCTGGATGCCAAGGGCAGGACTACCAGTCTCAAGCTTCTAGAGTAGATGCTACTCCATTTCAACACAATGACCTTCACAACCCTCTTTATTTCATCTCCCAGAAGCTATACAAGCCAATTTTTCCTACAGCAGAACATTTCAGTCCTGAAAATAATACAGACGCTTTGGGTTTAAAGCCTCAAACTTCAACAGAAAAAATTTCCACAATAGTATATTCTTCCAGACTAGTCAAGGACCCAAGGCTGTCCAGGCCAGCTCTGAACACGGAGAACAAAAGCTCGGAACAAGAAAAAACATCTAGTGTCTCTGAGTCTGATGAACAGGGATGTTCAGGGATACAATCACAAAACCAGGAAATGAAGAATGAATTCTCTGTATCTTGTGAGAAACTGTCATCACAAATGGAAGAGGAACTGCGAGAGAACAGTTCTATATTCTTCAGAGATAAGACACACAAATCAGATCCAATGGCAGAGGAAAAGCCTGAAGATGTGCCCTCATATAAGTTATTCAAAACGAAATTTGAGAAATATGCTGCAACTTTAAAGAAGACAGAGGATTATAGGCACAAAAACATACGGTCTCTAGAAAAGATGACCTCAGACCAAAAGCAAACATTGACTGACATACATTCCTATGAGATGAATGACCAGATAAATAAACATGGACTGGCCTGTCACAAAGACAATATGGCTATGCCTCACACAGAATCCCAGAACAATGAAATGTACCTGTCCATACAACAAAGATCCCCTCTAGTGATACATGGGAATGACTGTGAAGTGAATCAGTCCCACACAACACATTTAGTAAATTCTGAAGTTTATAATTTGACATCCATAACTGATTTGGAGGACACTAAGAGTGATGAAGCATATGCATTCAATGCAGGGAGTGAAAAGATTAAACAAAATTGTACTGAATCCAAAGAAAACAATGTGGAGGAAAAAGAACATTCAACAGATTCTCAGATTGAACACTACATAAAAACTCAAGATGGTGGCATGATTCAAGCTGTAGGTGACCTCAGGGTTTCAGAGAAGTCCTTTGAACAGGGTTCATTGCAAATAGATCTGTTTGAGAATATTAAAACCACAGAAAGTACAGCAGATTCTGAGTCTACACTAAGTAACACCATAGAAATCTGTAGTGAATTTCAAGAACACAACATTGAAGCCATGGATGTGGCAAATTGTGTTGATATCTCAGACCATGATGCAGTGGAAAGCAATTACTGGAAAGATCAGAAAGGTCAAAGTGGCACTGAAAATCAAGAAAGTGATGAACTGGTGTATTCTGCACCTGACAGTTCTGAGATGGCTATAGAGGTTAAACGTGGAGAGGCACAACACAACACGTTTTACTATGCATTATACAAAAGATTACAGCTAGATCAGCTGTTGCCCAACTCAAATAGCGTAAACCTTGGCTCCAGCAAATCTTATCTCAGGCCAAAAGATATGGATAATGGAATAGACAATCACCTTAATGAAACAGAAGACCTGCAACTCATAGTTAAGATACAATCCAGCCAGACACCTGCAGCAGCAGAAAGGCCTACTTTGTCTGACCGATTTTCAAAACTGAGAGGCCATAATGAGAAGCTAACAGCCTTTATTCACATGAAAAAGCTAGCTAATAGCTACACATCTCATTTCAGTGAAGATGTGAAATGTGATTCAGAGGCTCTAATTGCGAGTAACGATGACGTGAAAAGACCAAGAAACAACAATGCTAAATTGGTCCAACTTATGGCAGAGAAATACAGTACAGGCAGGTTACTCAGAAATGGCAAACGGTTTAGACACAAACGCTCCAGGTTGTTAGGCAAAAGTAAGTCCAATTCCAGTGTCCTGTGCAAAATATCTTCAGGTCAGTTGTTGATTCAAGTTCTGAGAAGGGCAGTGAATGCTAGAAACAGATACTTGCTCAAGGAAAAGAAAAACTCTAGAACAAACCTGGCCTCAAAAAGGAGTTCCTGTGGTCAAGGTTTGTTTAGCAAAGAGAACTCCAGGTCGTCTACCTTCCTGTCATCGACTGATACAAAAGTTAAGGTCGGCAAAGAACATGATTCACCCCTTATTTCAGAAGCAACATCTCTAGTCGATCCCCAAAACCACGACAAAAGTTTAAACAGTCAAGATGAAAATGGCAGTCACATTTTAAATAATGATACTTCCTGTCAAAACACACCTGCTAGGGATAGTCTTGATCATGTTTCTCAGTCCAAAGAACTGTACATTTATCCTGTTAAACAATACACAGATATTGCATGTGATGATATTTCAAGCCCTAGTGGTCTTAAGAAGTCAAACAAAAACATCAGATTACCAGAAATATCATATCCAGTGCAGCATAATAGAACAGAAACAGACACCAACAACATCAGTCATCAGGAAAAAGTTTCCCCAATCAGATATTTTAACAGTAACGAGTCAAACAATGTTGACATGAGCATAAAAGAGGAACACGGCGAAGAAAAGGCATTGCCTAAACGAGGGCCGCAGGCCAAGTCAAAAAACAAAAGGAAGGATAATTGTGACAGAAAAGAAATTATCATTGATTACAGCATTGTAAACACTGTAACTAATGAGGACAATGTTAAGCATAATCAAGCTGTCTCCAGTCTTTGTAGTGAAATCACATGTAATGCAATTGCCAAATCTCAGACAGCTGTTACTCCAGATTTACCCAGGGTTATGAATAGTGAGACGGACACAGACACTGAGACCAGGATTTTTGGTGAAAGAGCTGTGGACAGTTCACCTAGTGGTGTTGCCAAATCAGTTGTGGGTGTCAAGGTTGGTATATCAGACCATGTAAAATCACAGGAGAAAGAGGCAAATGTTAGTGAGACAAAGTGCACAGAGACAAATAACAAAAACTTATATTCAAAAGCACAGGTACCACATGCTGGCATGATCAGCTTAAAACCAATGAAAGATGACAAAAATGATAGTGCAGTGCTCTCCACAGAGAATGTGAAGCATCTATCTGAGCCCACTTCAGTTTCTCAATGCAAGTCTTCTACAGAGACCATACAAAGCAGCTGGACAATCAACTCGCAGGGGGAGACCACAGCAGATTTTCACACTGGAGCCATTAAAGATGCAAAGGTAGAAGAGCTTGCTGTGTTAAAGGATGATTTGCATTTATCCTGGCAAGGACAATGCCAAAACAGCATCCCAAGCACTTCGGAAACACATATAATTTCTAAGCTAAGGGATTACTTAACTAAATTTGAATTTACTGTCAAGAAACAGGACTCAGCCAATGATTCAGAGAAGGAGAGTCGGATCCCAATGGCATGGATAACTTTAGATAGTACGGTTCATAAAGGTTTACTTGACATAAGGCACTACAATAGACTGGATTTAGCTGATCCCAAACATCAGGATACTACAAATTTCCCAGTAGCCTCCATCAAACACAGCCAAACTGATGAACATGACCAACACCCAAGCGAAGCAACAAAGAAGCGAAGAAGAAGCAAAGCAGAGAGTCCAGACATTACCTTGAAGGAAACAGTCCAAAAAGAGTCACATGCAAAACTCTTGGCTCATAAGGACCCTCAACCTTTGCCAATTCCCTCTGGTGAACTTAACATAAACTCCTGGTTGCAAAATCATGGGAACGTAGTGCATCAATATAATATTCGTTCTTCCCAAGGTTTGAGAATCACAAACATACCAAGTGGAGAACAATTAAATGATTTAGTAGTTGAAAAAAAAAAAAAAGAAAATGAGCAAAACCTTCACAATGACACGGAAACTAAGGCTATGTACAGTGTAATTGATATCTCAAGCACTTTAAAACTAGCAGACCATGCAGTTTCCTTGACAGACCTTAGAGCTTTGCAGTTAAAATGCAAAACAATGGTGGAATATTTCATATTGGCCTTTGAAAAGGATCAAAATATTTCCTTTGAGCACTCCTGCATTTCGAGGGAACTAATCTTGGAAAAATATCTAGACCAACCTCCTCCACCTATCGAGTTGAAATTTGAGGCAATTAATTCTTTCTTGGAACTTCAGATGATGATGGAGGCCTGGCATTTTGTTGAAAACAAAATCAACTTTCTGAGAGGAACACCAAGATTTAGGACTTTGCTTTGGTATGATCCTTCTCTCTATGGTGAACTCTATAAGGGCACTGTTGGATTTCAGCAGCAATCCTCTTTGTTTTCATCATTTCAGCAGTACCTTGTCAGTGAAGACTACAGCAAACTGCAGGAGTACTATGGTGCAGTGTCCACTTTGCACCAACAGCTTCAAGATGCTCCTGACACATCATACTACATGTACCTGAAAACTAAGAGAGAGCGGCTTGAAGTAGAAGCTGCACTCAGAAATCCCACTGATGTAAAGAGCTTCTTTTTGTCTGTACCAGTAGCTACCACAATGAACTTTGGAGACATGTTGGAAAGTCTGGAAAAGGTGCAGAATACAGTGATGAGATTTACTGAGACACCTGCAGATCAGTTGCCAGGCATATTTGATGTAGGCAAAGCAGAACATCTGTCTATTATATGCCGATATCTCCATGAAAAGGGTCTCTTTTTGAAATCCCATAAACAAAGTAGTAAAGTGTCATGGTTTGGCCTAGAGCATCTTCTTTATGATGCATCGAAGATTCTGGTGTGGAATGAATCAATGCATGGAAAGTCAAATGAAGTGCTAAACAGCTACAAACAGTCAAATCCCCAAATTGTTTATGGGGTGACTGAGACTGGTGTTTCTCTGTTTAAAAAGTTGGACCAGCCCCCTCAGGCGAAAGAAGCGGTAAAAATCTCACAATCCCAGCAAATGGATGCTATGAGACCATCAAAGCGAGGGATATCTACTGAGAGGGCTCAAACTGCTCTGGTAAGATTTCTGGTAAGAACACTTGTTCTGCTATGAATAATAATGCATATGGTCTTCAAAGTGTTTACTTCTTTTCTAGAACATTCAATGTGATAATGGAATGAAAGAATCCCATCAACCAGCCAATAAACGGTAAGAGAGTTTCTAAAGAAAACTTCTAAAATTAGTTTCAGAAATGGATTTTGTACCTGATTGATGAAGCTAAGGAATCATTCACTGTATATGCACACCTACATTTATGTAGAGGACTGTCCATAAGTTAATGGACTGTTACCATTTTAGGCTTTGTACTCCAGTGTACTGTTTGAGTGACCATAACAGTGACCATAATGTGCTGAATGTCAGGTTCAGTTTGACTTTCATTTACACATACAGACTTATTTACAGAGGAAAACGAAATTTTTTAACAATGCCCTCATTTCTGTGAGCCAATAACTATTTGAATGATTAACAAATCAGGACACTTGGGTGTGGTAGAGGTCTAATATGTGAGCCCAGCTATGCCTTCCGCCTGGGTTAGCTATCACATCCAGACCCAACTGGCTATGTCTGAGGGAGGGAATGCCAGTCATGGGATCACCTCCTGCTGCTGCACAGCCCTGACTAATGAGCCATCCAGGGCATGCTTACATCTACTCCCTGTGTTTGGGGAAAAAGACCCAAACTAAACTACAACATAAGAATGATTACATGGTTTTGAAGTCAGTGATGCCAGGCAGTCTGTGAGTAAAAGAAATAACCTTATTGTACCATGATCCACAAATGAGGCAGCTGCCATGTATTGCATCATCAGCTGTTCAGTGTTTCTACATACACTAAATAAAGTGGTGCCTCGGTACTCGTCCACCTCGGAACTCGATTCAGTCTCTCACTAGATATTGCTCAGTGCCTATCTCTGCTGTTACGGATGTTTTTACTATATTTGTACATCTACAGTATGGTAATCATAGTGCAAAAAGTCTCCATGGGTCCTAAAAAGGTTAGTGACAGGGAACTGAATGGAAAACACTGAGAACCACTAGTTAGCTCCCTCATATGCGGCTCTTCCAGGCAGCAATCCGCTAAGCAGCAGTGCCCTGAGTTCGATAACAGAGTAAGTGTTTTACACCGAGGTATCACTGTACTTCATATCAATACGTTCCTGCTTGGCCAAAGATGTAATTCCTTGTTTTCTTTGTTTTGTGCTGCTTTATATGGAATATTTAATATTAAAACTAAAATGTATCTGACTGCATAGTCTCCAATGTATCAAATCCATTGTGCCAGAGAACAGAATAATAAACAAATTACATAGAGAATGTTTTCACTGTTCTCATTTGTTTCTAGGGCAACTTGTCCACCTCCGAGACTTAACTTCAGTGATGGTGGTGTCACCCCACTTATTCCAACCAGCCTGCCACTCCCACTTGGAAAACCAAATGCTTACACTGACTTTCCACAGAGAAACATCACAGGGCCTTGGAGAATGCCCAGAAATAACATTTGGGACTGGACCCCTCAACATGCCTCAGCACCCAATGCTGAAGTAAGATCTCTACATTTATCTAAAAGGAGGATAACCATACCACACACAGAACCAAGGACAACGTCTGTAACAGACCACCAGAATAGCCATGCAGTCAGACAACTACTGCTTCCACCGCTAATCGTGAAGCCTAGACCTATTGGAAGAATTAACCGACAGCCAACAATCGGAGCAACCCATCATGCTGAGCTCCCAAAAGAGCAAGCAAGGTCCATAATTAAACCTCTTCCGATCCAGAGTTTCCCATTGGATGCATCAGTAATAACTCCACCTCTTCCACCACTGCCATACTCCAACTCTTCAAATACAATCCCACTGCATAACAATCCAACACCAATAAGCTACCCTTTCTTCCTATTCAATGGACAAACATACTCCATAGGCCCTTCTATGCCTGTGCCTTCTGTTCATAGCGACACTCAATACCATCCACATCCTGTTTAAGGAGGGTACAGTGTTTGCTTATGGTAACTACATATTTTTATTTGTTGAATGATGTTCTTGAGTCAAGAAAACACATTGTTTTGAACATTTTTTTTGTTTCCCCACTGTAATCAAACATTTCTTACTTGTCCATTAACTTATAAGTTTAATGAAGTCAGTGTAAATAGGGAATAATACTGTCTGTTTATATTGTAATCATGTTGTAAATAGATGTTATATTTGTGTTGTTTTATATATACACAGTGGTGCTTGAAAATTTGTGAACCCTTTAGAATTTTCTATATTTCTACGTAAATATAACCTAAAACATCATCAGATTTTCACAGAAGTCCTAAAAGTAGATAGAGAGCGTAGTTAAACAAACGAGACAAAATATTATAATTGGTCATTTATTTATTGAGGAAAATGATCCAACATTTTAGTGAGTTTGTATAAGGTTCACAAACTTTCAAGCACCACTGTATATGTATTTTAACATTAAATTGTTTATACATGGATATAAATACTGAATATACCCTTTTAAACACCTTCCTAGGATATACTTCTGCTGACAAGAAGTTTTAGGGGTATGAGTTAAGACATATTTCTTTCTTTTCCTGAGTGCCCTCCTTATTGTCTAGGATCAGGCTAGAAATTCTGGGCCTCTGCAAAAATTCAAACAACGGGCTCCTCTCGTGCTCCTCCAGTATTCTCTGCTTGAGCCAACTTCCAGTGGGCTATGCCAGCTCTGGGTTTAATCATTCAGGACCTATAATATACCATGAGTACTGCATTATTAGGAACACCTAATGAACTGACAAATGAGTAGCCTTTTCACAAGCATATAATAGCCCAGCTGTATCCTTGTTAGAATATATATTATATAACATAGACAGTGTTATATAAATACTCATTTTTATCCCATGAACAGCACCACACTGCATTGTTACACATAATTCAATTACTCACATGCAATATGAATACTGAACAGTGCTTCTTTCTTACTTACTGAACTTTTACTTTTGCTGCAGTACTCAGTTATTGAAAGCCCACCTTTTATTTCTCTCTATTATTGAGCTAAAAACAAACAGTTAAAGCTGTTTTGTAACGGACATGCACCACAGTTGAAGGATGTGCCACATGATGGTGCAAAATCATTACAAGCAAAGCTGTAACCATTAGGAGCCCATGTGGTGTGTGTGTTTTTTCCTTAGAACTGGGTAGAACTTCAGCTGTCGGTTGAGCTTTGTGTTGCTTTATGGGCAGCTGATTGTCATTTGGGCAGCTTTTGTCACACAGTTCTGGCAGCCCTGGATTACATGCCAGAATGTTTCTTGAATAGCAGTCAGAACCATATGTTTTAGTTTAGATCAACTAAGACGTCATTCAGAGGAAGATTGTAAGGCTGCTCTGATATCACTTTGTGCAACTTGCTGGTAAACTTTGTTATAGTACCTAGGAGGTTGTTGATTTGGAAATGTGCAAAATACATTTTATACATTTACATTCAATCATTTAGCAGACTCCCTTGTCCATAGTGACTCACAACTGATACATACTTACAACCCAAGAAATTGTGAATTAAGGGTCTTTCTCAAGGACCTAACAGTGGCAGGTTGGGAGATGTGGGATTTGAGCCCTATACCTTCTGCTCCACAGTACAAGACTTGAAATGCTAGGCCACCACATTCATTGGGCTAGCATCTAAGAGTTGGCTCAGCTGCTGTATTATTATGTTGACATACAATTGCAAAAAAAACTTGAAGCAGATGGGCTACAGCAGCAAACTACCACATTGGATCCGTTATGAATTGGTAACTGAGACTACGCTTCTCACAGGCTCACCAAAACAGTATATTAGAAGAATGGAAAAACCATTGTCTCGTGCGAGTCTCAATACCTGCTGTAACATTTGGATGGAAGGTTCCAGATTTGGCATAAAAAAACATAAAAGCATGGATCCATCCTGCCTTGTTCAGGGTCCCTAAAATTTAAACAGTTTAAAACTGGAAAAACATGGACTGGTCAATTTTGGCTAAGGCACACAGATGACAGGGTCAGAATTTGGTGCCAAAAGTCACAATGCAAACATCTTCTCAGACTGGTTTAATGAACATGACAATGATCTTTGGTGGCCTTGAGAGTGACCATATCTGGATACAATAGAACAACTTTCATATGTGGTAGAAAAGGAGATTCATAGGATGAAATTCCAGCAGAAAAACCTGCAGGAATTTCATGATGCAGTTATGCCAGTCTTTCATTGATTCATTGTCTTATTAATCTGAGTCAGGGTCTCAGGAATGCTGCCCTAGACAGTTACACAGGGCACAAAGCAGGAAATATCACAGACAGGACACCAATCATATTGAAACACCAATTAACCTAACAAACAAGTCACAGGAGCAGCCAGCAGTTGGGATCAAATCAGTGACCCTGGAGCTCCGAGGCAACAGTGATAGCCACTGTGCCACTAGTCCTGCTAGTGTGGAGCAGAATTTCAAAGGAATGTTTTCAACATGCAACAGTTATCTTCTTACATGACACACATTAATTTCTGAGTTATGTTATATGGTAAATAAACAGTTGGTTGTCATGTGCTGGGCATAGGAGAAATATTCAGGAGTCATTGACTGACTGACTTTACCAAGCTACAAATTGTTACGGCCAGGCGACTGGGTCGGAGCGTCTTCAAACATTAAGGTGTGTAAAGTGATCCCGGTCAATAGTGGTAAGGATCTGCTGACAGTGAGAGATTGATGTAATTGTTTATTTAATCAGCATCAATGCCTATTTAAAACAGAAGTCAGTACTAGTCAGACACATTCATGGTGAGGCAATTTTGAGTGACCAGTTAATCTAACACATCTTTGGAATGTGGGTGGTAACCCAGAGCATCTGGAGTAAATCCACTGTGACACTGGAAAGACATGCATACTCCAGACAGAGTCCAAGATCCGAATCTAACCGGAGATGTTGGAATTGTGCAGTAACCATGCTAACCACACGCACCACTGTGCTGCTCCCAACTGACGAGGGATAAACCATAAACCAGAGGCAATAAAGCAGAGGCAGCGCCCAAGGCTCAATTGATGTACAAGAGCAATGAACCCTATGCTGTCTGGTCTGAATTGATAGAAGAGCTATTGTGGTACCAGTCACAGAAATATTTAATGTTGGTTAAGGAAGAAAACATGGTGTAATGGTGTAGCGCCCCCTGCTGAGTATGAGTCCTTGCCTTATCAAAGTCGCTCACGTCTTTATTGCTGAACACATGTCCTACATCCAACAGGTCAACTATGTGAACCGACTGTTCACTTGCAATGTAATTTATCCCAGTGCTTAACGGGGTATTGTAATGTGATAATCAATGTTGTTATGACTGTGACCTGTGTTCTCTAAAGTTAGGCATCTGATTCCTGACAAGTATTTAGCAGAGTTAAAGTGCTGTAACAACAGTATATTATTTTCTTGCGATCACCTGCCATTTGACTTTTTTTCCCCCTATACCTAGATTAATTAGTGTGATTGTCTCCTGGCAATCACACTATTAAAATCCGATGGTCTTATTATTCTACTCTTTTATTATTATTCAGTCGTTTTTTAATGCTTAAATCATCCCGCAGTTTTTGAGATGTCGACACGGGACAAACACAGAAACGTGCAGAATTCTCGGGAGATGGTTGCTTGTATACAGATAAGAAATCGAACGACGCGTTTGCGCGCTATCCGCGAAAACATGAGAAGAATTTCCCATTGACTTAACATTACGGCCAAATTCGGACGGGCGACTCTGTCAATTTTTGAGCTAGAAAAATGAAAATCGGCATGCATGGACTGGAGGGCACCATGACCCGGCACTTGAAGTCACAGAGGGATCAGGCACTCCATTCACTTTTTATCACTCCCAAAATATCCGGCCATAGGAAAACCATTGAGCACACTCTGATTATGTCAACGAGAGCATAGGGAGAGCTTAGCAGAGAGGTCCAGGAGGCCCCAGACAGGGCAGAGATGACCAGGAAGCCCCAGACAGGGCAGAGAGGTCCAGGAAGCCCCAGACAGGGCAGAGAGGCCCAGGATGCCCCAGACAGCGCAGAGAGGTCAAGGAGGCCCCAGACTGGGCATGCAATCATTGCAATCACACTCGCATTTTCTGCAGGAAATGCACATCTCTCTAGTTTTGATTGATGCTTCCTTCAGGGGTGTTTATACAATACTTGTTGTACTTGCGCACATATTTATTTATTTCTTTGTTTTATTTGTGTGTATATTGTGTGTGCCAATGAGTTATAATGGCATAACTGTGCATAAAAAACCAAGCACGTCAAACAGTAAACAGATGACGTGATTTAACACTAAACTGGGTATTACTTTGGCATAGATGAGAAATTAACTCTAACGATTTTTTTTACTTCATTGGATTCAGTTTTTTCATTCAGCTTATGCTAACTGATTGGTTTTTCTTTTTTATTTCATTGCTAGTTTTATGATAGCCTTTGCTTTAGTGATCTAAAATGTACTCTTGGGAGGTTATACAGTACGGTCAAAACATATGAGCCACCATTACCTCTACAGGGTGGCTGACTTTCTATTCATTGTTGTCCATTACTTTGAGAGACAAACAGAAAGAAACTGACTGAAAGCGTTCAAGCTTTCAGAACGATGCTGGGGCATTATGGGAAATGTAGTGTCTGAATTTGCATGCCATATCCTGTAGTTCTGCTCAGCAATCCACATTAAAATTGGCTTTTTACCGTCAGTACAGTGGGGCTGCTGACACCCCCGACTTCCTTGATCAGAAACATGAACTGAGTCTAAAAATTTAAAGTAACGCTATGATGCTGAGCACAGACGACACTATGCAGAAGATCGGTGAGTGTTAGTCCACCTCGCCGCGCGAGGGAGGTAACGGCGTTTACAAGGCGGCATTGTGCAACGCGTTTCCTCCGTGGATGCCTTTGTGATGACGTCACTAAGAGGTAGAGGAGGGGCGGCCATTACACAGCGGGTTTCTGTGAGGAAGGTCGGTGGCGCTGAAAAAAACCCACAACCCAGTAAATAAAAGCGGATCCGCTTATTTCACCTTAGCGGATTTATTAGGAGAATTTATTCAGAAGGTGCGGCTGAAATACGGGAGTGATCTAGTTCGCCGCCGTAATTTTACGCTTTCTGTAGATTCACATACATATTAAAGCTGCGAAGCTCCGCTTTGCTACGCTAGTTTTAGCTAAGCTGCCTCGCTAAGCGAAAATTTAGCTAATCGGTTAGCGAGTTAGGTGTCGTTTGCTTGAGCCGAACGGCAGCACCGGTCTCGAGGCGGAAATAAAATTGAAGTTGAGCTAAAGGTTAAACAAATCTAGAAGGAATTCGCAGCAAACATGGACGATAAAGCGTTCACTAAAGAATTAGACCAGTGGGTGGAACAGCTAAACGAGTGCAAGCAGCTCAGCGAGAACCAAGTGCGGACCCTGTGCGAAAAGGTAAGAAATGGCTAAGGAAGCTAAAGCTAACTGGCTGGTGGAACCGTAAACCATGCCAAGAATTGACTTAGACCTACACACGATTGTGTTTTAACTGCTATCACGATTTTCTGAGTTTATTAAAGAAGTTGAGGTTGATCTTATTGCGATTCCAGCTAGCGAGTAGCGTATTAGCTAGCGTTAGAGAGCGGGCTTTAGCGGTACATTTTCAGCATTTAACCTGTGCCCTTTTCCGAAGCGAGTTTCAAATGATGCCGTCTTAACAATGTACAGTTCGAATTGATGGTTTCGAGGGCCTTGTGTAAGGGACCAACAGTGGAACCATGTCAAAACTGGGACTTGAACCCCGGGATTTCGGGTTAACAGGCCAGTACTTGTTTTTGTCATTTTGTAGACATTCTCATCGAGACTCGCAGCTACTATTTTGCAACTGTAATCAAAACAGATAAAGGGTCTCAGACCTAACTCAAGCGTCCGACAGTGGCAGCTTGCCAGTGCTAGGGCACGAACCCAGGGCTTTGTGGTTAATAGTCCATCATTTGTACATTTATTATTTGTTAGGTATTCATATCCAGATACTTGGGGCTAATATAATTTTGCAAGCTACAATCTAAGTAATTACCGTATTTTCGGGATTATAAGGCACACCGGATTATAAAGCGCGGTATTAATGGGTCTAATTCTATATATGAGGCGCACCGGATTATAAGGCTCATTCAGAGAAACAAAACAGTCACATAAATCGAACTTTGTTCAACTCATTCACATTAAGTCTAAACATTATTCAGTTGTAAGATAAAATTAAAAAAAAACTTCATTTTTCTTTATAAATCCATTAAATCCATCATTCTGTGTCTGAGGTAAACAGTTGGGTGATTTCAGCATCAATACATATGCTCATATCTGGATATGCATGTTTCAGATCTCTGGAGATCTCTTATGAGTCCTACATGAAAGTTTGAACAGAGTCAAATACTGTAGACGCTTCTACCTGCTGTTCTCTGTTCAATAACGTCTTATAACTGTGGCCATCACATTTGGTTCCCTCTGAAACTCATAGCGTTTGGTCTCCTTTGTTTCATCTTGGTGTTTGGCACAAATCATTTTCATGCTTTCTCCACGTCCACTGATTAATTAATGTTGAAATTTCTCGGAGCTGCTCTATTTCCATGTTCTATTGTGTACCTTGTAGTCTTGAGTTTGAAATCTACTTCTTAAGCAAGTCTTTTAACGGGTGCAATTTTGAGTTCATAACAAACACCCTGACTATGGTTACCATACTGCTCCTAAAATCCATCAAGCGCTTCAGCTTTGTTGCTTACCAAAGTCATTCTAAAACATTTTAACAGATTTTTGAGCACAGTGTACCACATAAAATCGGTCAGTACACACCACCAGAATCCATACATAAAGCGCACTGGATTATAAAGTCAAAGTGAACTGTCAATTTTTGATCAAATTAAAGGCTTTTAAGTGCGCCTTATAGTGCAGAAAATACGCTAAGTGTCTGGGCCTGACTTGTCTGTCAAACTGGCAGCTGGTGCCTGTACCCTGCACTTCCTTCCAGTAGGCCTACTTGTACGTTTATTATTATTCAGTTTCTTTCAGTTAATACAAATTTCCAAGCTATAGACTAAGCAAATAATGTTCTTGGGCTTAACTCAGTGACAGTAGGAAAAATATGAAAAAGTCATTTGTTAAAACTGCCACCTTCAGCTTGATTGTTAACTTTAGAATCAATCACAGTTATTTTATAATCTGCAGTGTGCTCATGCTGTCCCCTAAACATTTCACCCAATGAGTTTAAATGTGGGACAATATTTACAACCTACCTATGTGATTTAACAGTATAATTCTTGTAGTCATTGCTACCTTTGCCAAAGACAAAAGTTACAAATCTTTTGCAACTCGTAGTTCACTGAAACAACACAACAAAATGCTCCATTTCCCACAAAAATTCACTCAAGCATTTAATACTAAACTAACCAATGTGGCCTATTGAATTTTGCTCGATTATATAATCACACAAACAAACGAACACTAAAATTTACAGTATTTTTCTGACTCACTTAATGAGATGGCTGATGTTTGCCAGTTTGAAGTGTGGATGGTTGCAAACACTGGTCTGGCTCAGCATTAAGCCTGCTACTGTGTTTGGTCTTGACTTAATATGGAAAATACAGTTTCACGTTATGTTGTGTGGAAACGTCATCAGAAGAATTACTGTGTTGTCCGAAGGAATGGGTTCTAACATTTTGATCTAACATGAAGCCAAATTTTCCCAAGGAATTTTGTGAAATTCTAAATGAATTTTACCTTAGAGTTAGGTACGATTTTGGGCAAATTTCATTTCAAATAAATTTCATGAAAATGCATCAGGTATTAGGTCATGTCTACTTTTTATAAAGGGGCATTTTGATATCGCATGTTGTTTAGAACATACAAAAAATTATCCGAGTCTACCCCTATCGTCTATATATATATATATGTGTGTGTGTGTGTGTGTGTGTGTGTGTGTGTGTGTGTGTGTGTGTGTGTGTGTGTGAGAGAGA
>JAVSBU010000041.1:2258850-2274813 GCA_033118015.1 Loricariichthys derbyi
CTCCAGGTGCTTGCTGTTCAAGAGGCAGTTCCCCAGGTTTTTGCTCTTCAACAGACTATCCTTCACATGGCTTCTGTTCCAGAGTGTGTCCTCTGGGTGCTTGCTGTTCTAGAGACTGCTATACAGGTGTTTCCTGTTCCCGATACTGTTCTCCAGATGTTTCCTATTACTGAGACTGTTCTCCATATAAGTGCCACAGGTCATTCTGTACTTACATTATATTCTGGAACTAAATCATTAATTCTTTAAAAAAACAAATCTAATTTTGACCTTATTCTGCATATCCTATTGTATATGATTTTCCTGATAGACTGTCTATCTAACTCTTTCTTTGATTTTGGAAATAAAGCTCAAAAATATGGGATACTATAATATGTATTATCATGCTCACAATTTTATTTAAGATTTGAAAGACTTTCTGCTCTCTTTTAATTAGGTATCAAAATGGCATAAGGACTCTTGCCAAGACACTATCAGTGGTACCAACTGTGAATGACAATCAAGTATGCTGTCCTAACATGAGCCAAGACTTGTACATGCCCTTTCCCTTGACCAACGCACCGGTCATTAACACCTCGCTGCTCACCCCATGCACAACGTCTGTCTAACCACCACTCAGACAGTCACATCATTTATTGTCGGTGTGCTGCTGTTGGTTTTTCCAGCGTCTCCCTTGGCATATAATCGAAATTCTGGCTGTTAATAATAAATGGCTCACAAGCAAATTTTCTGTCAAGAGTAAGTGAAGGCCAGCTCAACAATAATTGTAATCGGCAATGTGGGTCTTCCTGTTCAGAAACAGACATTAGGGAAGCTAATTGGTTTATTTACTGAATTAGCATCCATGTAAGCTTGACAATAAATAATGTGCTGGAAACTTGGTTCCTTTATAATGACTTATCGTATGCTTACAAATTGCTTATTAACCTTTCTCGGCATGTTCATCAATCGTGAAATACATGCCCTGGAGGAAGTTGAGTTTTTTGTAAGTGTGCATATATATGTGTACATGCAATTATATTTTCCTTTTTCTCTCTTTCTCTGTATACATGTGTGTACATGTTTGTGTGTTTTATACTGTGGAAATGGTGCAGTGGAGGCCGAGAGTGAATGTAAGTGCTTATGACTGTGCAGTAAGCTCATTAATGTGGAGGTGGCCCACCACTTTATGGAGCTGTTGGATACGCATTTACACAGGGTGAGTCACTCAGAGCTTCACCCCCATTCTCTCTTTTACTGCCTCCCTTTTCTCGCTCACTTCATCAATTTCTCACCCTCTTCACCTTTTCCTCTTGTCCTTTCAGTGCTGCCTCTGGCACAAACAGCATCAATAGGGAACAATGAATTAGGTCGTGATGCTGTTGCTTTGCTCCACTGTGTTCACTCTTGCCATTTTTGCAGGTGTTTTGAACTGCAATCACTGATGATAACGATTTGGTTACAAAGTCACCTGTTCTACAGAGAATTGGGTGTCTGCGTCCTTTACAATGGTTCTTCTTTACACGTTCAGAAATGAGCTATTAACAGTCAAATGAATCATGTATCAAGCTGGAGTTGACACATACTGCAGCTGTAGTTAAATGGTCCATGTCTTTTGTATATTTACAGCATCACGAAGACAAGACTGGCCTCTAGCAGCATGTTTAATGCAGTAAACACTCTGCCATATGTGACAAGCTTTTGTCAGCATTTGACACAATGTAAACGGGCTGCTGTTTTATGCTTTGCATCTTGATACAAGGACAAAAACATGTTGTGCCTAGTGGCACAAACCAATTCAGAATGTCAGTCATGTTGAAAGCACACGACACGGCCTGATTTGCAAAACAACCTGTTTACCTCAGTAAGGCAGCTCAGAGTCGTTCTGTGGAGACAAGCTGAGAAAAGCAACTCCAGCACAGGCAGGGGAGATGATCATTATACTGTAATTATCATCATGAAGGTTTGGCATATAAAATAGGATAAAGTGGCTAGTAATACAATCCTGTGGAGTTCTAAACAATTTGGCTCAATTATTGCTAATCTTGGGAATATAAGGTGCGTGCAAGATGTCCTTTAGTCACTTCAAAAGTTGGAGTGGAGAGAATTTTGGCCATTTTTGAAGCTCTGTTATGTGCTGGTTGGTCGGCTTTGAAGAGCGCATCATCAGCGCTGCTTCCAGCACTGTGTATGACTCAGAGTAATTATCTGTACTTTTTTATATCTGGAGTATCTGGGCCTCTGCCGTCACTGCCTTAGACTACGTTTTTGAGGACTTGATTTCATCCATCAAGGTAAAATGTGTGTGTGTGTGTGTGTGTGTGTGTGTGTGTGTGTGTGTGTGTGTGTGTGTGTGTGTGTGTGTGTGTAGTTGTTATTGATTAAATACAGCACAATTTGGAGTTTGGAGCTACACATTCATTGAAGGCTTAGATTTTACGTATAACAGCATACATGATTGTGTCTCCATATTTATGTAGGCCCTAAATATGATGTCATTGCTTACAGTACTCAGTATAATATGGAAGACTTTTCCTGTATATTGCAGTGAAAATTGCCAGTGGAAAGCCAGAATATCTAAAAGGACTTATGGTTCTCCAGCATCCTTTGACAACACAGGAACCCTCTTCTCTGTGATTGATTCCTTCCAGAAGAGCTTCTGTAATGTAAAAACAAAGCAACTGAAGTACTCTTTTCTTAATTTAAATTACTATTAGTAGGATTAGGAGTACTGGTATTTCATCCCCTGCAGGTCTGTGTTTAGTGTCTTTTTTTATTTGAAGTGTGGTCGTTACTCACCGACTTCGAAATTTGTTTGATGTTCAGTTTTTAACCTTGAAACCTGAGACTTCAATCAGATCAATATGATTGATGCCAGATTTGAGAGCCTGAAGGTAATCACAATTAGCTAATGTTGATTTTTGTACAGCAACACTAACGTGGAGACTATAAATCAAATGTAGATGGTTTTCAACATTGAGCAGTTGCATGACTATCCACATAATGTTGTCAGAGGTCAATAAGAGCCTTTCTCAGATAATTCATCTGCATTTAATTAGAAAATAGCTTCCCACAATAGAAATGGCTTTTAAATATTGGACTGTGCATCCCCGTGCACTTGTGGTGTGGTTGCGTGGGTATGTGTGCAGGTGGGTGGTTCGATGGAAAAATGTTTGTGTCTATATGTATAATTGTGTGGTCATATGCTACTGCTTGGGGTCCTGCCTTAGGAGTGTTTTATCTGGTACGAGTAGGTGAGTATGTGGGTGTTTGTGTCCAGTGTGTGGGTATAAATCTTAATGCTTTTGGGTTCTGCAGTGGTGCATGCCAGTAGATGACTCACCCGTCAATCATGTGACTCATTAATCACTGCAGCTCTCTCTCTCCCTCTCCCCTGTTCTCTCTCTCTCCCTCTACCCCTCCCACCTTTTGGTTTCATTGTGTCTCCATAGTTATTCCTGTCACATCAACAGCTTTCTTTACATTCCAGTCTCTCTTCCTGAGATTGTGAATGACTCTTTCATATACACTCCTTCATGACTCCCCATTTCATTCAATGTCATCATAGTCAATTGACTGGAGAAAATTGCATTTTATTTTGAATGGTATTGGATTTATGGATTTGTGGTGGGTTTGAGTTTATTTGCATGTGCATAATTATCCAATCACCTTATACATGCAACCTTTAACATGCAATTGACTTGACTTAAGTGCATACTTGCCTTTTTTACTTTATCTTCAAGTAAAACCTTTTTGTATAGAATGTTTTGATTAGCGTTGTTTGTGAGACTGAACTCTCTAGAGCTACTTTCATTTTGCATTCCACACAATTTTGTTTACATCTGGTCCGAGATACTTTACATCTTTTTGAAAACATTTAAAAGGTTCATATCATCAATGTTACAGTCATATGAAATACTACATTATACCACTGATGAAAATCTGTCTCAGCTGGATGTGAGATATGAAACAATAGGCTTTATAAGTGGAAAAAAGCACATTACTCTGGATGACTAATCAAACTCTCTCTCCAGTAAAGCATTTTAAAAAATTATCTTTAATAAAATAGTTGCTTTTATTTTTTTCATATAGCAAAACTATTAATCAACATGCTGTTATTTACACATTGCACACACTTGTTTATTTGACACTGTACAACTTACAATCTGGAAGGTGACATCAACAACAAATTCCTTTCACAAGACTGGTTCACTTGTGGAAACAAGTAGACTTTTCTTTCTTAAGGTTTTTGTATTTTTTTAAATAACCACAGTTTTTTAAGGAGGCAATTTCCTCCACAATTTTTTTTCTGCTTTTTTTAAAAGATGCAAATACAGATAGACGTGCAGACGTTTCAATCTCAATTCATTTCTCACAACTTGTCAAGTGTTTTTAAAACTTCTTTTGAAGAGACATAATATATACATCTTCCTGTTGACCCTCAAGACAAAGATACCATGTGTTAATATAATGGTAGAGGCAACTTATTATTGTAATAAACTTTGAAAACATTTGAACACTGACATAAAAAGATATGTGAGGCATTCTGATAATCCTTATCATGGGCAAAGAATACTTGGAAAAACCATGTTAACATGACACTTATCCATTAAAGACACTATTTTGCATTTATTTAAACAGAATGGAAGATTTATTTTCAAGTATTTTTTGTGGTGGCTTTTTGTTTGTGTTTCACGTAAAGGTATTATTTTCCTGGGTGCAAGACCTGCATGCACGTGAATTAAATAGAGCCATTTTAAGGCAAAAAGGAGCACTGATAATAACACCTAAACATAGGCTATGAAAAAGATGGGTTAATCGTCATTTCACTGGACTACTGATTCAAGAATTGAACTCCAAGCTTAGGCCCATTTTTAAAACTACTTTAATTAATCACGCATTTGACCAAAAGAAATCTTTGTGTAAACATGAGTCTCCTGCAGTTGGCACCTAAAATGTTTTGACATGCAAGAGTAAAAACCATACCTGAATGAAACCTGTCAAATTCACCCGTAAGTTCTCTCACCAAATTAAAATGTAAACTGCGAGAGGAACGTAATGCAAACAGACATAGAGGGTCCAATACCTCAAAAGCATCGCTTTTCTGGCCTAACCTGGAATGTTTACAAAACAAGAGTGGAGAAGTAACATAGAATTAGTCTTTCAACAGCCCTTAACCTTTCGCCCTCACATGCTCCATTTTCCTCTTTGTTCTCCTCACTCTTTTTTTCATCGCTATAGGAAATCACAGGTCTTCTTTCGAGCTAGAGGAGCTAGAACAACCTACGATTGTAGTAAATCTTCTCAATAAAGTTCTCCAGCTCATCGTCACCGTCAGGCACTGGCTCTGGCTCATCATACGCATAGTCCGGGTGGTAATAGTAGCCCAGTGGCGCTACACCCTGAGAGGAGCGAGCTTTGGGAACAGGGAGCGTCTGGTAAGTTCGGGGATGAGGAAGGATGTAGTTAGAAATGACTGTGTCTGATAGAGGATAGAGACTCTGGGACTGACGAGTCCCTTGAACCCAGTTTCGTTCTCTTCCCTTGGCTCTGTCTCTAAAGTTGCGTTTGGGAGGCTTGAAGCCATAGCCCATGGAGCCGCCAAAGTTGTAGTCAAAAGAGAAGTCTGGATTTGTGTAGTAACGTGGTTTGGGAGGGGGGAAATAGACAGGGTAATAGGCTCGATATGGCTTCTGATAGTAGGGAAAGGAGGGATAGGCCAGTAACTGTTTCTGTGGCTTAAACCAGTAGTCCTGTTTGTTGAATTTGCCTTTGGTTTTCTCCTTGTACCACTTTTTATATGGGTTCACCTTGTGGGCTGATTTCTTTGGAGATTTAGGATATTGATAAATGGGAGCCCTTTGTTTGGCCTTCAGTGGGACTAAAGGGCGGAAACGGGGGGCATTGCTAGGGGGTGAATCCTTTCTCTTTTTCTTCTCCTCAACATCTGAGATAATTTCGACCACATCATCAGCAGGTAGATGCAGTTTACTGGAGATTTCGATCAGCTTGTCAATTGTCTCTGGGTCCATTTCATCATCATCGCTGTCCTCCACTTCATTAGAGCGCTTATCCTCAGCCACGTTGTTGAGAAATAAAGCTTTGTTTCTGTCTTTCATATAAGAGGCTGCTTTTTGTTTCCTTCCCATGTATTCTAGAAGCATGTCAGAGGCTATGTCAGCCAGTCTCTGCTCCTCTTCACGTGCCTCTTGTGCCTCTGCCTCTTGCCTCCGCACCTCCTCCTGCTCAGCTCGTGCCCTTGCTTCTTCCTCCTCACGGGGAAGGACTTCCTCCTCCTCCCCTATGAAGTCAAAATCATCCATGAAGTTGCGGTCTAGCTGAGAAGGGTTCTTTTCTCTCTCCTCTTGCCACTTGAGCTTCTTAGTGGCCAGTGCCAGTTGTTGGTTATAGGCTTTGTAACCTTTCAAAGGTGGGAGAATCTCATTATCCTGCAAACCAAGGTCAATGTTTTGGAAATAGCCCCTGGTTTTACGTTGAAGGGAGGAGGTTATTTGAGGTGGGAGCTCTGTTTTCTTATTGAGTAATCGTTGTAGAAGACCTTCCTCTAACCTGCTTAGGCTATTTTCTTTGTCACTTCTTTCTTCTCCAAGCACGGACTCTGTTAATTCTATCTCATCTTCTCCCTTCTCATCTCCCTGCATTGTCTCAGTCACTTGAGTCTGTGGCACCTCCACATTATTTTCCTGTTCTCCATCACAATCTAGGTTTTGGTGGTCATCCTGATCTTGCCATATCTCCATCTCCTGCCTTGGATCCTTCTTCACATATTCCTCTGCCTCTACTCGGCTCTTCATCCCTTCTCTGGCTGGGTGGTCAAAAGGCTCTAGCAAAACCGAGATTTGTACCCTGTCAGAGTCTCCATCTGTTAGACGGTCCTGTTCTGGAGATGTCTGAACGAGGCTGTCCACTCTCCTGTGTGTCCTGAGCTCTCCAGCCTCTGTTGCCAGGTCTTGAGGCCCCAGCCATAGCGTGTCGTTGCTGGTGCCAGCGTAGGGACTTTCAGTAAGTAGTGGGGCAGCAGCAAGCAGCTGTGGAGCAGTGCTAAGAAGGACTAGCAGGAAAGTAGAGGTACAGGAGGACGGATGCCAGCAGGTCATGTCCTTGCAGAGCAGACCAAACGAGGCCAGGGGAGAGGGGATAGGGTGAGCACCTTAAGACAAAACAAAACAAATGTAAATCTTCTAAAATATTTCACCTGAGAAACATCTGTTTTAACCTTTGCTGCCCAAAGCACTTACGAGAGATCAACATTATTAATGCATCATAGAAGACATTATAGGATTAGAATGACTGACATGTGGAGGTCTTATGAATAGTTATAACAGGAGTCAATATGAATGTTTGGCGCACAGGATAAGATTTGTCAGCTGACAGGTGTTGCATTGCATCCAAATTAAAGAGTTAATATCCAACTCTTAATAAGGAAAATGTCTCTCTGCACGCAGAGGTCTTATCTGTATTATAATCTGATCTATAATAACATGCATATTTGCTTGGTCAGAGTGAAACTTTTCGAAAATGTAGCCCGCAGTAATGGCAGTGTGGAGCTGTAACGGGAGACGCGCAGTGGCTGCGCGCAAAGACAGAGATTGATGTTCTGCATTAGTTGTAACAATTAACTCTTTTGTCCTATAGATCTGAAATACTCAGGACTCCTGTTCAGCATGGAGATTAAATAACATAACATTATCGATGATATTATGCAATAAAAGCTCTTGTTTTTTTGCAAGACATTTCGTTATGCGGATCAGTTTGCTCATTTGGAGGCAATCGATTAGATCATGCATTAAATCTTCTGCAGGGTTTTTACTGATAAACAGAAGTTTGCTGTTCGTTCCAGATCGTGATGCAAAGACTAAATCGGAGGTTCAGTAAGGCGCGTTTCAGATTATCCGACCCTGGTCTTTGATTGACTATTAAAATCGAATATTTTTCATAATCCGAATTAGTTTCTGCCTCGGAAACCGGTTCATTTTCATTCATTCATTCATTCATTCATTCATTCATTGTCTTATCCGCTTATCCTGGTCATAGTCTCATGGGGAACCGGTGCCTAGCCGGCGACACGGGGCGCAAGGCAATGCCAATCCATTATAGGGCGCACACGGTCACACACTATAATACTGTGGAAACATCAATTAACCTATCATGCATGTCTTTGGAATGTGGGAGGAAACACACGGGGAGAACATACAAACTCCACACAGATGGACCCGAGGATCTTGTCAGAAATAGTTTACTTTAGTGTATAGGTAAACGGTTAATTTTTACAAAATCACTTTGTCTTTTCCTTCTTAAAAGCTTGTTAAGCCCCTTTGTAAGAGAACAGCCTTTCCAAACCGCCGTACTCACCTGTGATCCGGCGCTAAACGCAGCTGGAGATCAGAAACGCCGCTGTGACGCCGCCTCGTGCCGCTTTAACCAAGCAACTTCAAAGCTGTCGGTGCTGAAATTAATTCAAAACTGGGGAGAAACTGGGCTACTTTTCCAGCTCCAAACTTATATTTACTCTTCAGTGTTATGTGCACACTGTCATTGGTGTGCGTCAGGGAGCGTTTTTCTGTTTTTTTTTCCTTTTTTTTCTCTCACGACCGCGGACAGCTCAGCGCCGATATGTAGAGGCGCGCGTGGTCACGTGAGCGACGAGTCAGCGCGCGCCGCCTTTGACGTCATTGGCTTCATTGATAAGAATTGGGTGTCTGGTTCGGAGTCGGAGGCTACACGCTACGCTGCGCTGATGAATGAACGGAAACGGCATGAATGAAGCCTCCCTCTCCATTAAGAACGGAGGGCACCGTGCTTGGAAATCACAAACATATTCTCTCTTAAAAAGAAAAGCAACTTCTCAGATGCCCTTCCTTCATTAAGTGACACAGTCAAGATCATTAAAGCACAGCCTTGTTTAATTGGTTATTAGAGGGAAGTTTTTTTTTTTGGTTTTTTTAAACCCTATTTGGCGTGAACGCGTGAAGCTCTTGCAGCCTGTACCATCCTGTAAAGCGTCTACTGATTCTAGGGACTCAATCTCCTCTTCATCTGGATCGGAGCCGACCGGCTGTGGCCGTCATGACGCACGTGGCTCCGCTCCGCCGCTCCATTTCCGCTCCATTTCCCTCTACCAGCGCCTCCAATTTGCCTCTCTTTGTCTCGTGCGCCCGATTCCGACTTTCACCCATCTGCCTCACGCGTCATCCCCTCATTCTACGCCTATTTAGAGCCACTCGTTCGCTCCCATTATGTGTGTTTTGTGGTTCGCTTATTTTTACACACACGTCCTCCCAAAAATAGGATGAGCGCCATAAAAACGGCATAACTCAGGTGCTTCTAAAGCAGGCATTAATGTCATATACGTTTAGAATTAAAACCTAACTGAGAAGGGCTGTGACGGAGTGTCGGACAGCCACACACCCGCCAATCACGGTTTATGGTTCGTGTAATTGGTTTAGTCGCAGTGCGCATATTGAAGTCCCTCGAGTCCTATTGGAAATGGCAGCGCTTTAATACAATGGCCAAATCTCGTTCCACTTTCTGGAACAAGTTCAAGAACTTCCTGTCACGATCAAGCTTTGAACTTGACACTCAAGGGATATTTTCTTGCATGCTTCGTTTGCTGACCATTGATGGTTTTGGCCAAATACTCTTTTTCCCCCCTGCTTTTTATTCTATGGGCCCTAAATCTCTATAGCATTATAGCAGAAGGGAGTAGGGCTCTCATATAGGGGCCAGAGGGCAAACTGCGATCCGCCTTGGCATTATCTACTGCCACTCAGCATTAAGTCCAGTGGTGGCCCTGTAGCCAGGTTTTTCTCCATCCCACGCGCTGACTCACATCCTCCTAAAAGCTCTTTAAAAACAAAATGAATGGCATCACACAGCCAAAATGCAGCGATATGAACTGATACAATCTATATTCTCACAGGACACTTACCTTCTTACAAAGGTATTTGGATATAGTGGGTAAAAATTGTGGCTGGATTTTTATAATAATAATAATAATAATAATAATAATAATAATAATAATAATAATAATAATAATCATTTCGATTCACAGAAGCAAAAAACTTTATTTTTTAGGGCGCGTTGAATAATCATTAATGCAGTTAATGCAGCGCAATACAAAAGCGCTTAATGGAATGTGCAATAATGGTACGAATAAAAGAAATTTCAACTCCTACACGTATTAAACGCGGGCTGTGGGAGCCGGATTTGTGCTCGTGCGTTTGCTTGTGTTGCTCCTCCGCTGCGACTCGAGCGTAATGATGTGGAACCCGAGAGTCGCGCCCACACACCGAGCGGGGGGTCGCACAAACCCCCCAACGTGCTCTCAGCACTGATTCCCGTTCATGCACCCGATCCTTCGAGGCGGACTCCAGAGCTGCCAAAAAATGTCGGACAGGAAAGGGGCTTAATGCGCCACGTGGCCCTGAATACCTACCCAAACCTGGCGCGTGAAGAAGGAGCGCGCGCGCATCGCATCGCTAATTAGTAAATGGCGGCCGGTGATCTCTACAAAGGCTGGAAAAATCCCCCGCTGAAAAAGAAGCTGCGCGTCGGAGTCCGTGCGTTTGGTTCCTCCGCAGCGTCACTGTGCGACAGGCAGCCGGAGGCTCATTATGCGGCACGGGGCTTTTTTTTTCTTCACTTTCCCAGCGCAGTTTGTGACGATTCGTTTCCATAAACGCGCTTTACGTTTAAGGTCGAGTCAACGCGTTTACCGTGCGTTTCTAATTCTAAAATAAAACGCGCACAATTCCACAGCGCAATAAAGGTAATTTACGAACGAAATATTACACGCGTTATAAAGGAAGTATTTAATACCTCGGTTCTTTGATCTTTAATTAATTCTGTGTGTAAGCAGGCTTTTATCTCGCCGGTATTTATCAGTACAGCCAGGTGCGTCTTTTCTCAGGAATAATCCCCGATGGGAAGCTGTGGAGCGATGAACTCAGGCTAACAGATTACAGGGCAGCTCAGGCTTCGTATTCAGGGTTAATGAAGCGCATCATATCAGTAAGAGCCGTCCGGTCCGTACGATCAATCTCCTATTCTCACACGCGCAAAAAAAAAAAAAAAAAAGCAGACACAATGCTGCGGACTGCGTTGCATTTCTGCTTTTAAATAACATGCAATTTAAATCCGATATCTAATATATACGACATGTCCATCCAGATGTTCCTAATGCAGCCTCAGCATCTGGAAAATAAATCAGAAGCAAATATCTTACTATTAGTACAGTTTGAGGTTGGAAAGAAAAACGAAGAGTAGGCTATTTACAGACTAATATATTAAACCTGCTTAATGTCTCAATTAAATATTGCTCACAGTATGTGTAGGTTATATTATTTGGAATAAGATAATTCCCTTATCTTTTGTTCTTATTCCATTTTATTTCGTTGGACTATAATTATAATGCACGCTTTTTCATGCAACAAATATAGCCTTATAATTCATACACTGTGCCAGTAAAGATCAGCAAAGGGTTTATTAAATCTTTCCATGGATAAAATCTAGTCTGATGCATGCGCACAATTCCAATAATTATAAATGATAGGAAACGGATTAATTTGTAATTTGGCTCAAACAATGACAAAAGCGTTAGTATGCTATATAATACTGACATTAGGATTCATAAAATGCCAAACTGTGGGTCCTAATTGCGTGTCCATCTGATCGATACACCCAAATAAGAAACAATTATCAAAATGACAACAGCCAAGTGTTAGGGATTTTCTTTTTTATTAAAGGTGTAGCTCCCATATGCATGTGAAAAATGCATAATACAGAGTATTAACGCATTATTCTTCATATGTCCTCACCTAGAAAAAATGTATCCATTTAATAGTAATTATATTTAAGCTTACACTCGTTTTATTAATATAAGATTATATTTTTATAAGTCAGAAGGCAGCATTGTGCATCTGAAGCATTGCTAGATAGTAACACAGGACGTCCAGTAGAGGGCGATACTCCCTCTACCTTAATAAAACCATGCCCACCGACTGACGTTGGTAGGTTCCCCTTTCAATTTGGCATCATGGGATATAAACAAAACACAAAGCGTGTCTGGATACGTCACTAGTGACAGGCAGTGACACCATTCCCAGAGCCAGGGTGGCTCTTCATCCTCGTGTTCAATTTCACATCACATTTACTCTGACACTATGAAAAATTTGGTGTGAATGATGTGCTTTCTACATCCACCATGAATAAGTCTTATCTTAAACTTAGTTTTTAGATTTTAAAGTCATGCATCACAAATACTACGTTTAGGTTGGACAGGGAGTAAGAAAGTTAAAGTAATAAATACCTTTTTTTCCCAGTCATAGTTTATTCATTGCCATGGGGAGCACTGGTGGCCTTTTGGGGCTCCAATACTGTTGCATTCTTTGCATCATGTGTCTTCAACTTTATCTTCAAAGGGCCAGTGTGGCTGCAGGTATTCATCCAAAGCAAGCTTCTTATTTAACCTGTTTAATCAAATGGTTTTGGTCTTTAATGGCTGTTACATGAGGTACATATTTGGCAAGAACAAAAACCCACCACCAATGCTGGAGCTTTTCAGATAATGTTGTGGACCATTAGTTTATACATTTCTGTTATTATGTTGAGGTAAAAGAAGATTAAAAGCATGGTGGGTTATCATCAACAAAAGAGAGGAAGGGCCATGATGATTTTATATGGTTTTGGAATTTGCGTTAATAATTGAGTAATAATTAAGAAATGGATATAAATTTTTATATACATGGTAAAACACAATTATGGAAAATGACAGAATCAGTGGTCGGTGGGGATCAGTGATTAAAGTGTTTTACCTCTGATCAGAAGATTGTTAGTTCATATAGCCTTGCTAAGCTGCCATAGTTGTGTACTACTAAGTAATGCCCTTAACCCTTTCAGGGAGTTTTTCCTTGCCACTGTTGCTCAAATTGGGAATAACATAAGTTGTAAAGCTGCTTTGAGGCAATGATCCATTGTAAAAAGCACTACAAATAAATTTGACTTTGACCCTAAACTGCTGTTAGGTTTTCTTATCATGGCTGACCCTGCACTCTGATTTCACCTTCCTAACAAACTGGCATATGTGAAAATGTAATGTGCTTTATAAGTCAAAATATAAATTCATAGTCCATCAGTGATATTGCTTGTTTGGATCTTTATGGAGTAGGATTCATAATATTTATCATCAGATATTTGAAGTTTTGGAGACTTGTGGTGTCCATGCTAATATGAGCACCCCACTGTCATTACAACACAAAAGGGGCATACCAACTACTAATCAATGCTATCAAAAGATAGCAAATATATCCAAAGATTCAACTTTTCATTTATCTCCACTAATATTCTAAGACTTCTGGCCTCTAATATTTATAATTAATAATTATTATTCATGATCAAAAGGTTAGCTTCAGTACAGATATTTTTCAACTGTTTTATATTACATTTTATTAAGGCATACGTTTTAACATTTTAGTATTTTTTTAAATGAATAAATTCATTCATTCATTCATTCATTCGTTGTCTCATCTGTTTAATCATAGTTCCTGGCAAAGTTGGTGTCTAGCCTGGAACAGGGCGGAGGCAGGAACAACTCTAGACAGGCCATCAAACTATCATAAGGCACACGCTAAGGACACTTTGGAAATATCAATTAATTTCATACGTAAGTCTTCGGAATGTGGTGAAAAATAGAGCACTTGGAGAAAACCCATGCATACATGGGGAGAAAATGCAAACTCCACAGCCAGGGGTCAGAATCAAACTGAGGATCTCTGGGCACCACCATTATTGGTTAATATGGAAACTGAAGAGATCCATAATCTTTTTTTTTTTTTTTAAGTATACATGCTGCAGATCAGACAGTGTGTTTAATTGGTATATATATACCAATTATATCTTTTGATGTGAAAAATTGCATATCAACAAACAGAGCTGAAAATACTTAAAAGTAATGTGGGTGATCTCACTGACTTCTGGAGACCTTCTGATAAAAGCAACTCTGTAATTCTTCACCACGTCATCGCTGTCATATTGAATGCCTGTCACAGGTACGAAGTGTCCTCTAAAAGTCCTTGAAAAATGAAAACTATTATTGGTTATAAGAGCCACTGGAATGGAAGTCATTTGAGAAATGATTTAAACTGGGTAATTTGCCGATGTGACTCATCCAAGACACCCACAATCCTACAAGCCTCTCTGCTCCAACCAAGGGAGGGAGGGAAACAAAGTACGAGTGTGTGTTGTTGTTGTTGTTTGTGTGTGTGTGTGTGTGTGTGTGTGTGTGTGTGTGTGTGTGTGTGTGTGTGTGTAAGAGAACAGGTGAGAGACCCACTGTGAGAGTGTGTGTGTGTGTGAGAGAGAGAGAGAGAGAGAGAGAGAGAGAGAGAGAGAGAGAGCGAACACAGAAGATGGTGAGTATGTGCCAAACTTACCTGGTAAAAATAGAAGTTTACAAAGTGGAGTCATATTCGCCTGGGGAGCAGAAAGAGGTTTAAGCTTCAGATGGATTTTTGTCCTCTCTCGTTTTCATCATACCCATCACAGACCGTGAAGCACAGTGAAACCAGCACTAAGATCATAACTCTGTAAAGAACAGACAAAAACAGGAGTGATTCATATGTACTAAAATTAACATGAACAAATGTATCTAAGAAACTCTTATAATAGGCAGTTTTACTTACTACTAGGCCTACTAGATGTATTACTGATCCGCAACGTCATAAGCAGGTTGCAGTTGCAGCAGATAAGGAGTCTGGTGCTTTTTATGCCTCTTACCACATTCTCTTTACCATTTTATACCTCAGTTGCCCCAGTCCTTGAAAGAGGATCTGTATTACATGTTCTTGGCAGCTGTTACATTATCTCTGTCTATACCGATTATGAGCTATCTTTTGGTATACGTGATCTGACTTTCTCCTATTTGCTGATCGTACGTGTGTGTGTTTGTGTAGGCGAGGCCAGAGATAACATCTGTGTAATTTCGCTATGATGACGGGCCCCACGGGAGCCAGCACAGGAGATGAACTGACTTCGGCTAAAGCCTATTAATTGTTTAATTACCACTACCTGATTTAATCCATCATATGATGCCAATGATGTGTCGCATACAAATGCAAATACTCCTAGGACACTTTGTGCCATCAGCAAATCAGATGGCAGCAGAGGCAACACTGTTTGGTTTGTAACTGTTATATGATATGACAGAAACAGTTGCACTTGTCTTAGACTGTGTAAGAATAGCATATTCAGAAGAGCAGATGGCTTGCTGCTTTAGGACAATATGTCTTAATTAGCATTTTGGTTTAGATTAGTAGGCTAAATGTGGCCGCTTTGAAAAGAGATGAAAGACATTTAGAATGAGTATGTACAGGCTACACAGAGGTAATTTTTAATACTCCAGCATATTTCAACCTAATCTGTATTTACTCATGGTGCCGGAAGCATTCCTTTAATGGTCCGTGTTGGCATGAGTGCAAAACAGAGCCTAATTTGTAGCAGGGCTAGTGGAGTTCCAGCACTTCCACATAGCCAGAAGATAAAGTAGAATAGAACTGAATCCAAAGTGACTCTCTAGTCCCCATGCAGTGCACTATATCTTCATCAGCCTCATCACCTTTTCTTCTCATCCACTTCAGGATCACAGTTGGGGAGCTTGTATCCTATAACTTCTACCAACACATCCTGGGGATACCAATCCATTCCAAGGCCAGCCAGGAGCTGGAACTTTGGTGGAATGGTGGTTATGGTACTTTACTCTGGACCAGAAGGTCCAGGGTTCAAATCCCGCCTCTGTCAATCTTACACTGTTGGGTCCTTGAGCTAGGTCTTTATTCCACAATTGCTTGGATTGTATGACTGTTTCAGTTGTAACAGCCCGTTCACACATAGCAGTATTTTGTCGTGGCTGTTGTGGGTTAAAAAACCTCAACATCTACGACAAAAATCAAGACAAAGGGGGGCGGAGAA